>QXTE01000078.1:4007309-4274002 GCA_003942145.1 Platysternon megacephalum | reverse complement strand
GCAAGAGTCAACATGGTTTCTGTAAAGGGAAATCGTGTCTTACTAATCTATTAGAGTTCTTTGAAGGGGTCAACAAACATGTGGACAAGGGGGATCCAGTGGACATAGTGTACTTAGATTTCCAGAAAGCCTTTGACAAGGTCCCTCACCAAAGGCTCTTACGTAAATTAAGCTGTCATGGGATAAAAGGGAAGGTCCTTTCATGGATTGAGAACTGGTTAAAAGACAGGGAACAAAGGGTAGGAATTAATGGTAAATTCTCAGAATGGAGAGGGGTAACTAGTGGTGTTCCCCAAGGGTCAGTCCTAGGACCAATCCTATTCAACTTATTCATAAATGATCTGGAGAAAGGGGTAAACAGTGAGGTGGCAAAGTTTGCAGATGATACTAAACTGCTCAAGATAGTTAAGACCAAAGCAGACTGTGAAGAACTTCAAAAAGATCTCACAAAACTAAGTGATTGGGCAACAAAATGGCAAATAAAATTTAATGTGGATAAATGTAAAGTAATGCACATTGGAAAAAATAACCCCAACTATACATAAAATATGATGGGGGCTAATTTAGCTACAACTAATCAGGAAAGAGATCTTGGAGTCATCGTGGATAGTTCTCTGAAGACGTCCACACAGTGTGCAGCGGCAGTCAAAAAAGGATGTTAGGAATCATTAAAAAAGGGATCGAGAATAAGGCGGGGAATATCTTATTGCCCTTATATAAATCCATGGTATGCCCACATCTTGAATACTGCATACAGATGTGGTCTCCTCATCTCAAAAAAGATATACTGGCATTAGAAAAAGTTCAGAAAAGGGCAACTAAAATGAGGAGAGATTAAAGAGGCTAGGACTTTTCAGCTTGGAAAAGAGGAGACTAAGGGGGGATATGATAGAGGTATATCAAATCATGAGTGGTGTGGAGAAAGTGAATAAGGAAAAGTTATTTACTTGTTCCCATAATATAAGAACTAGGGGCCACCAAATGAAATTAATGGGCAGCAGGTTTAAAACAAATAAAAGGAAGTTCTTCTTCACATAAGTGTGAAGAGAATTTGATCACTTACCTTTACTGGTGTTCCTGACCAGTAGGTACTGTAGAGTGGAAAACACCTAAAAGACTGAATTTCTTTTCAAAAGTGTTTTCTTTTTCACTAACATTCCTATTAAAATACAACAGTCCTTGGTAAACCCTTGTCCTCTTTTCCTACATCTAAAAGTACATAAATGTTGGAGACAAAAATCTAAGGAGGTGTATTGTTCCCTTTATTTGCAAACTTAAATCTCCTTTAACATTAATAAGAGTTGTACTATATGTACTACTAAATGATATGAGAACATCAGAATGGCCATACTGGGTCAGAACAATGGTCCATCTAGCCCTGTATCTTGTCTTCTGACAGTGGACAATGCCAGTCGCTTCAAAGGGAATGAACAGGACAATCATCATTCCCTTTGAAGCGACAGCATAAAAGGAAGGCTCTTTCAAGAATGCCAGTCCCACATGTAGAGAACTGATACATCTTGTTGGTATTCACTCCATGTACACCAGAAAAATATGTGATGCCCGATGCTTGTGTCACGCCTATTTTACCCCACTGTGACATCATTGATGTTCCAGACAGTTATCCCTGAGGTACATCATTTTAAGTAAGAGGAGAACAGGTCACATGGAGTCATATGTCAAATGGAAGAATTAATGATTGAAATCAACATACATTTGTGAATATTGAAAAAGCAGATTGCATAGAAATTTATAATCCAAACTAGTAAAATAATATTCTTTAATAGTCTCTTTGCATAATTTTGTCTGTAAATAGTGTACTTAGTACTTAGGCCCACTATTTGATCGGCTTCAAACATGTTTAAATTATGTGCTAAATAGGTTATGTATTTGTTGGAGAATAACTTATTCACAATTTTTCCACAGTTAGACTAGCTCTAATTCTAAACGTATTACAGTTATTTAACAGTATGCTTCTGACAGTAATAATCCAAGTTTGTTTTAACCTTTCCATTGTTGTAACAGTCCTTTGTTTTATTTCCCCAGTGTTGAGTAGTTATGCTGTTCCTTGAACCAAATCTAGATTGCCTTACTCCCACAAATTAGTCCCATACACTTCACTACAATACGCTGAATGAAGGAACATTTACTCCTGTTTAACCTGAAACGTCACTCAATTTTTTTGTCTGCCATTAAGTCATACGATAAAGGTTGAAAGAGTATGAACATATTAAAATATACTATTTTTCAACATGTATATGTTTTGTTTTGGTTTTTATTGAAAAGATTAGTCAAATTACCTCATTTTAGACAATGGCTTTTTTTATTAGCCAATGCAAATTATATTTATTTTCAGAAGAGATTTAACAATTGCAGTCAGTCATCAGTATCTAAACAAAGTGAGCTATTAAAAAGAAATTGCTATAAAGCATAATCAAAATCTGTTAAATATCCTCACTACTTACATAAAACATACAAAGTTTGGAGTGCCAAAGATTACAATTGTCTGAATTTGAAAAGTTTTAATAAACTTGAAAAAAAATTACAGAATTTTCTGCAGCTGGGGTGGTTTTTTTTTTTTTTATTTTATTTGTTTTTTTTTTTTGCTAGTCTAATGTCTTTCCCTTTCTGTTTCTGGAATACCTAATTAAAGTTTATTTTGTATTTTCTTACCAGTTTTTTGGTGGAGCTCATATAACCAATAATATCAAATGTCAATATATTTGATTACTTACACTAGATTGCATGAAATTTGACAGGATATTGTAATTTACAATTTCATAGTAAATAAATTATTCAAGGCACAATGTTCAACTGACTTAAATAATTTACAGTCTGGAAATGGTGCAATAGGCAAGCTCTTAATGGAAAACATAAAATATTGCAGCATATCTTGAATACTTAATCGTTGTGTACTTAACAAAGCAAAATCCATTATTAAGCTCTGTTTGTACATGTAATCAAGTACTTTTTGTTTTATAAGCGATAGTGTAGCATGGTGTACCTAATGATAGTTCCATATCTTCGGAGAGTGCTATTTCAGACAGGTAGGATCCATTTTCATTAACATAGATTGAAACTACAACCTTCTAAAATAGACAGCTCCTTCTTTAAGTGAATTTAAAAAGAGATCAGACACTGAGGGCATGCCTCTGTATCCATGCCTTACTTTTAAGCATTGTGTTGTTTTCTGCATAATTCCATACTGGGGTTATTAATTTGTTTAATTTGCCCTCAGAAGGTTGTCTCCATAAGTTAGGTAAATGCTAAATATTACTTGAAGAAAACCTTTCAGTGTGTAAATGCTGAGTGCTGTGGTTGTCAAGGCTAGGGGGGAGCCCTAGTTTTTCCATACAATCTGTACTCAGCTCAACAATCTTAAAAGTTCACAAGAATATATACATTGTGTCATGTGGTTTTAAAGTTTTAAATTTAAAATAATCAAGTTGCTTCCAAATAAATATAATTGTACATTTACATGTGAAAGGTATCATACACAATACATATGTTTTCATGCACAAAGGGCAAAAATATGTATTTAGTGTTAAATTATTTACTTTTGATTAAGGAAACCCAAAGAAAAAAATAAATCACATAAGAGCATAATGTATGTTTCTTCTGTAACAGGCTGCAGCACCTCTGAAAAGAGAAATAGCAGCTGTTTCTGCCCTCAGGCACAATTCTTTGAAATGTAAAGATGAAAAACAAACAAACAAAATCACAAGTATAGCAGTTTCACACTATCATTATTTATTTCTATTACCATAGCTCCCAGGAGCCCTACTCATGGATCAGGACTCCATTGTGCAAAGGTACTGTACAAACACAGAACAAAAAGACCGACCCTCCCCAAAGTGTTTACAATCTAACCTGAAAAAAGTACTTTCTAGATGTCCCATAGTCCATATAGGAATTGTTCCATTTTTGCCTTGTGGTTTGAATGTGGGGAATTCCATAGAGATGTCTGGGTCAAGATCAGAAAGAAACTACAGTGATGGGGTAGAACTCAGGCTAGAGAAGCAACAATAATTTCTTTCCCAGAATAAGAGACTTGGTATTGGTAATGAAGGGTCTAGGTAAACCAACACAGAGTAGAACAAGTGTGGATGATGTATGAAAGAAGATAATGAGTCCAACTGGAGATCCTATTAAGTTGCAAATCACTGTACATTTGCCAAAGCATGTAACAAAGAGATTAACAGAGTGTGATGTACGCTACCCCTTGTGGCTTGATCAGGACACACAGGTAAATGAATGATAGATGCATGGGATGAATTCAAGTGACAGGCTGCAACTTTATTAATTTAACACTGGGGAAGAGAAGCTATGGGCCCACCCTCTGCTATCTCATATCAGGCATTTAACTGGTTCCAGTGCACTGTTACAGGGTTCCCACCATATAACTGGTAACTTGGGGGTAAAGCCACCTAGAGCTTTCTTTAGAATTCAGCTCATTCATAATTACAATGAATAATCACTAGGGCAGGAAAAGTATGAGAATGATTTTATGGTCTTCTGGTTAGGGTACTCCCCATAAATGTGAGAGAGCTAAGTTCAAGTCACTGGTTTAATGGGTATTTAATTATTTATAAAAATAGAACAGATTCAGCAGGAGAGATTGAGACATATAGATATAGAGATCTATAACAGAATATCCCATAGTCCAGTGGATAGGGCATTCATCTGAGAGCTGGGAAACCCTCAACAGGAAAAAATTGAGCCCAGGTCACCCTCATCCCAAGCAATGTCTTAACCACTAGTCTAAAGGTCCTTTGTTTTTGTCAAAATGCCTGAAATTGAAAAAAAAAATTAAAAAGAAACTTGTTTTGACATTTCCAAAACATTGAGTTTTTCTTTGTTTTTGGTTCAATCAAAACTATTCAGCAAGTTTGACACAAATTCACAAATAGTTTGAAGTCAACCCAAATTGCAGTTTTCAGCAACTAAACTATTCACTGGAAAAAAAAAAAAAAAAAACTTCTGAGTAGATAATGACAGACTCTTGTTCAACACTACAGGCCTAAAATTGGCATTTTTATGACCAGAGCAAGAGGTTCCCACCTTTCTGAATAGCAATGTCACTTCTGAAACTGTCAGCATGAGGGTACTCATGGAGTGAAAGTGAAAACCCAGTTCCAGCCCACTTTAGTCTTTTCTGTAAGGCTCTCTTATAGCTACTGTCAAATGAGAGATCATTTCAAATGAAAGTCAATTACAAATGGCATAATTTTTTCAGCAAGATGGACTCCTTCACACTAGGCTCAGAAATGTCAGGTTTAATTTAACACATTACCCCTGCCCCCCAAAATATGCATATTTCGCACTTTATGCAGTGACAAGACTTTCTTACTTGAATTCAGAAGTCTAATCAAAGAGAAACGGAAAACAAGGAATATATTAGTTAAGATCAGTATTTGTTCTTTCATATTATGAATATCAGCTAAGCCAGGATATATGTCCATAAATCAACAGATAACTGTACCACAAAATTATTAACAAATGCAAATTTTTTTACTTGACCTTATGATCCTGGACCAACTTAGTTTTAAGAGCTATTCCAAGAACATGTTGTCCAGCTATACCGAAAGGAGGACAGGAGACATTTGATATGGATTTAATCAGGCAGCAACTTCATTCTTACACGTCTGGGGCTACTCGGCAGCTAAAAGTGTATAGTGCAGGTAACCCCCTGTTTATTCTGTAATGACCTGGAGGGTGTCCACCTGCTCCCCCTCATTTTTCCATCCAGGTCCATTGCCGGGACCTTACCATTCACCCCCTCTTGTAGGAGGGAAGAATGGGGGGTTGGCTCCCTGCTGTACCAACCATAGGAGTCCAACTCCCGCCCCCCATTCCATTCCTTTAACCAGCACCTCCTTTTTAAGTCCTTTACCAGGCCACTTGTATGATCACTGGATGCCTTCCCTATGGAGCACGGTGCACCTGCTCTGGACATCCGCCCCACACTTACAAAATAAGTTGCGACATATAGCCTACCCCGTTTCCTGCTCACCATAATAGGTCTTCCCTGACCCCCACTGCATGGAAGGCAAAATAACCCCACTCCACTGAAGCCAATATGGTGGTGAGGGAAAAATTCCTTCCCAGCCCCCCTAAAAAGGAGCTACTAGTGCAATGCCCACAGCACATTCAAACCCCACCTGATAATCACACCTCAAGGGGAGGGAGGGTGGGTGCTGTCTTGCCTGTTGCATGGAGAAAGGGGTTTCCTATGCCAGGGCTTGCACCTTTCGAGCCTTCTGCCCTTACATTCCAAGGGAGTGAGTCAGCGCTGCAAGGCTGACTTGCCCCCTCCTTTTTGCACCAGTTTCTGACCTTGTTTCCCCTGCCTCCCGCTGCCATAAAGCACTACTGCCTTCCTCCTGGAAGCCTGGACAACATCCCCCTCACCCCCCCCCCCACCTCCCACTTTAGGTGCAGTGTGGTCATTAGGCTCACCCAAACAGTATTTTTTCCCATACTCTTTAAAAGCATGATCTTTCTATAGCCATTCCCTTTCAAGTGATGGCAAGCGTAAAATTTAAGGTCAGTGCTGATGGGAGCAGTAGCCATTTAAAATGTTACGTATCTGTGTGTTCTGCAATCTCACTAATACAATGATAAATAATATTATGCAGCCCTAGCTTCACTAAGATTTCATCACATTAACTTATAAATTGGGTCATCTGTAATTATAATAAAGAGTTATTTTGGTTTAAAAAGACCAACTTACTACTACTGGGGCCCTCAGTTTTCTCCCACTCCCCTCCAAAGGCGGAGAGAGTTTTCAGTGCCCTCTCTGACAGGAAGCTGCTGCTGCTGCTATTGCATATTCTTGGAACTTTGATGTGGTATAGCCATCTTGGGTATTAATGTTTGTGAAAGATAATGCTGATATTACTTTAACTGTCAATTTTATTTTCTAAAACATGCTGGTTAGGTACAGTGCTTAATACCTAGTTGAGCTTAAAGGAGTCTCTTTGCTCCTGCCTTGTTCCTGTTATGTAGCCTTCTATTTTCACTTTCTCAATGTATCCAAAGAGACCTGTAAAAAAGAAGGTAAAAGCATACAGAAATGAACTTCTGCACATAGTCCTGCAATTCCTAAAGGGGAGTGAAGTGACAAGGAAAGATGCTATTTTTTCTCACTTTTACTCCCATTTAGTTGCAGTCACTTTAGACAATATCAGTTCAGCAGAAAAAAAATAACTTTCCCCTCAACATACCCCTCTGAAAATTACATCTAAAATTTTATTGAATATAGCTTTTTCCCACCAGAAAAATTCTTGAATGCCTATTTGATTTATTTGTACACAAATGGGATTCAGTTGTAACTGAAAATTCTGCTTTAGTAATGAGCAGTTGACTAATTAACTAATGTTCCAGATCCACCAAACACATATGCATATGATTAATTTACTCACATGAGTAGTGCCATTTAATTCAATGTGACTATTCCATATTTTCCCACTAAATCTTGTCTTATTATTATGGGTCCAATTTTCTAAAGCGCCTAAGCCCCTTTTAAAAAAAAATTAAATATGCACTTATGTCCCATTCACTTTCAATAAGACAAGTTCTTATGTGCCAAAACCCTTGTCACTTTTGAAAATAGGACTAAATTATTTGGTCACTTAGGAAAATATTACCCTATATGTCCTTAAAGCATAAAGTAAAGAATGTACAAACTTAAACTGAAACCTTTAAAACTNAAACTTGCACAAATACAGACAGATATCATCTTCCTTTCCAAATGCAAACGGATGGACATCATACCAAATGGACTAAAGGTAAAAAATCCACTGCTATCTACATACTGCACAGACCACAGTGAGAGATTATGCCATACTCTATCAAAGAAACTGAGGAACCACCTGATCAGCATCCTATACAGCAAACAGGAAAACATCAAAAAAGAGCTCTCCAACTTGGAGACTCTCATTAATAACCAAACTTCCAAACAAACGGACTTCACTAAAATAAGACAGGAGATCTACATTACTCACTTCACCTCTCTACAAAGGAAAAAGGACTGTAAGCTGTCTAAACTCCTACCTGCTATGTGGGGCCACAACCATGGTACCCCTAACCCACCCAGCAATACCATCAATCTATCCAACCACACACTCAGCCCAGAAGAAAAGTCTGTCCTATCTCGGGGACTCTCTTTCTGCCCTGCCACCCCCACCAACATGATATAGTTCTGCGGCGATCTGGAAGCCTACTTTCGCCTTCTCCGACTCAAAAAATACTTTCAGGACAACACTGAACATCGCACCGATACACAGTTACCCTCCCACCAACAGCACAAGAAGAAGAACTCCACATGGACTCCCCCTGAGGGTCGAAATGACAGTCTGGACCTATACATTGAATGCTTCCACCGACGTGCACAGGCAGAAATTGTGGAAAAACAACATTGCTTGCCTCATAACCTAAGTCGTGCAGAACGCAATGCCATCCACAGCCTCAGAAACCATCCTGACATTATAATCAAATAGGCTGATAAAGGAGGTGCTGTAGTCATCATGAACAGGTCTGACTACCAAAAGGAGGCCGCCAGACAACTCTCCAATACCAAATTCCACAGGCCACTTCCCTCTGATCCCACTGAGGAATACACTAAGAAACTGCATCATCTACTCAGGACACTCCCTACACTAACACCGGAACAAATCAACATACCCTTAGAGCCCCGACCAGGGTTATTCTATCTACTACCCAAGATCCACAAACCCGGAAATCCTGGACGCCCCATCATCTCGGGCATTGGCACTCTCACTGAAGGACTGTCTGGATATGTGGACTCTCTACTCAGACCCTATGCCACCAGCACTCCCAGCTATCTCCGTGACACCACTGATTTCCTGAGGAAACTACAAAGCATTGGTGACCTTCCAGAAAACACCATCCTAGCCACCATGGATGTAGAGGCTCTCTACACAAACATCCCACACACAGATGGAATACAAGCTGTCAGGAACAGTATCCCTGATGATGCCACAGCACAACTGGTTGCTGAGCTCTGTGCCTTTATCCTCACACACAACTATTTCAAATTTGATGACAATATGTATCTCCAGATCAGTGGCACCGCTATGGGCACCCGCATGGCCCCACAATATGCCAATATTTTTATGGCCGACCTGGAACAACGCTTCCTCAGCTCCCGTCCACTCACGCCCCTTCTCTACCTACGCTACATTGATGACATCTTCATTATCTGGACCCATGGGAAGGAGACTCTGGAAAAATTCCACCAAGATTTCAACAGCTTCCACCCCACCATTAACCTCAGCCTGGACCAATCTACACGGGAGGTCCACTTTCTGGACACCACAGTACAAATAAGTGATGGTCACATTAATACCACCCTATACCGAAAACCTACCGACCGCTATGCCTACCTTCATGCCTCCAGCTTCCATCCCGGGCACACCACAAGATCCATTGTCTACAGCCAAGCACTGAGGTACAACCGCATCTGCTCTAACCCCTCAGACAGAGACCAACACCTACAAAATCTCCACCAAGCATTCTCAAAACTACAGTACCCGCACGAGGAAATAAGGAAACAGATCAACAGAGCCAGACGTGTACCCAGAAGCCTCCTACTGCAAGACAAACCCAAGAAAGAAACCAACAGGACTCCACTGGCCATCACATACAGTCCCCAGCTAAAACCCCTCCAACGCATCATCAGGGATCTACAACCCATCCTGGACAATGATCCCACACTTTCACAAACCTTGGGTGGCAGGCCAGTCCTCGCCCACAGACAACCTGCCAACCTGAAGCACATTCTCACCAGTAACTGCACACCGCACCATAGTAACTCTAACTCAGGAACCAATCCATGCAACAAACCTCGATGCCAACTCTGCCCACATATCTACACCAGCGACACCATCACAGGACCTAACCAGATCAGCCACACCATCACTGGTTCATTCACCTGCACATCCACCAATGTAATATACGCCATCATATGCCAGCAATGCCCCTCTGCTATGTACATCGGCCAAACTGGACAGTCTCTAAGGAAAAGGATAAATGGACACAAATCAGATATTAGGAATGGCAATATACAAAAACCTGTAGGAGAACACTTCAACCTCCATGGCCACACAATAGCAGATCTTAAGGTGGCCATCCTACAGCAAAAAAACTTCAGGACCAGACTTCAAAGAGAAACTGCTGAGCTTCAGTTCATCTGCAAATTTGACACCATCAGCTCAGGATTAAACAAAGACTGTGAATGGCTTGCAAACTACAGAACCAGTTTCTCCTCCCTTGGTTTTCATACCTCTACTGCTAGAACAGGGCCTCATCCTCCCTGATTGAAGTAACCTCGTTATCTCTAGCTTGCTTCTTGCTTGCATATATATACCTGCCCCTGGAAATTTCCACTACTTGCATCCGAAGAAGTGGGTATTCATCCACGAAAGCTCATGCTGCAAAAGTCTGTTAGTCTATAAGGTGCCACAGGATTCTTTGCTGCTTTTACAGATCCAGACTAACACGGCTACCCCTCTGATACTTTAAAACTTTATGTACTTATAATCAAAGAAAATACCATTTTCACTGTAAATTTTAAAATAATGAATAATAATAAATACTACAACATTAGACTTTTTTTTGGACTATTTGAAAACTAAGTGGGAAATGAATGATGTACTAGTTTGTTCTCATGTTGGATTTATTCCTTAAAAGATACATCACTCTCCAAATTCCATTCATGTCTTCGTGCCTTGCTTCTTCAATGATTTCTTTTACATCATTATTGAATAACAGTTATATCAAAAATGTGGAGAAGTAATCGAACTGGAAACTTTAGGAGGTGAGGGGAGCTCATGTATTACCTAAAACAGACAGCAACACAGGGTCATAGCAAGAATTATTTTATCTATTTACCCATAGGTATTGCTGCATTTCTCACTTTCTGCTCAACCCTGTTATTTAAAAGTCACTTTAAAACAATTCTGCTAAAACATTGTTGTATGAAGAACTAAAAGAAAGTACTGAACTTGTCAGAAGGAAATTTAGAGGTTTGAGGGTTTAATGGTAAATTCTGTTGCCCAGGAATATTAATTTAAGAATATTTGTATGTTAACCGATTATATTTTAGCATAATTTAAAAGGTCTTGTTGAAAAGCTTAGCCTTTCCCCTCTTTTGGTTATTCAAAGAGTCTTTTCTCTTCATTGTCCCAATATAATTTTTTATTTCCCCACACCAAATCTTGTCAATTTATCAGCACACAACTATTTAAGTTGCAAAGTTAAAATATCAATTAAACATTTTAAAAAGACATGATAAAAATACCATAAAACTGAATTGTTCTTGCTATGTAACATTAACTCTAACTTGAATTCTTTTTCTGGTGATAGTATTTAAACATCAAGTTTTAGCCCATAACAGACTGCTCAAGTCTGAGTTCAAAAGTTTTTATAATTGTCACTTATCTCAAAGAAAAATATTCTATATTATTTGTAGGGACACTGTCAGGTTAAAACTTAGGAGCCAGATTCACCACATGCAACTTTGAGTCAGGGTTTCTATGTCAGCACAGAATTTCTCCATTTTTAAAAAATTCCTTATTAATATTGAAAATACACCTTATATGAAAATAATTTAGAGAATTATGCTGTTATCGCTTGCATTTCTCCTGCCCTGGACAATGAATTGTCTTGTCAGTTTCAGTATCTAGCCAATTTTATTTTCAGGTAGCACAGGGCTGCAATATTTGGATTGTAAATACTGGTTATGTTTAAAAATCACAAATATTACTAGTGATCTTGGCTTTTGTAAAAGCTTATTTTTATAAAATCTGAATTACAGGTCAAATTTGACTTGACCATGTCCCTTTAAAAATTTGAAATGTGTTAAATAGAAGTATAGGTATACTGCAGTATATCCATTCATTTCCTTTATGTTACTATAAATCACGTGTGTTCCCAAACCATTAAGCCATTGTAACTGTCATTTTAAATATTTCAGCAGAGGACTTAATAGCTTGCTTTTTTCTTATTGACTCATGATTAGAGCTAAGTGAATAATGTTTGCTTGTTTGTTTGCTAGCTAAGCCACACAAAAAAAACCACAGGAAAAAAATAGTTTAGAGTCTAATGAAAACTTTTTTCATTTTATTTAGTTTTTCAGGTGCAGGGAGGATTGCTTGTTTTTAAATACATCTAGCTTTTAAAAAAAAACATTGTTTTGAAATAAAGTCAGAAAAGTTAAATTTCAAAATATCAAACCAAAAGCACTGACTTTTACAAAAAATCCTTTTTTTGACTGAAATTGTTTATTAAATTTTGACCTGAATTTGCTAATATTTATAAAATAACCCAAAGCTGCCTTTTTCCATAAATAAATTATTCATCTGAAAAAATTCACGCAGTTCTACTCATGATGTAAAATGGTTTTCTATTTGTATTGACATTATATATTTCAACTAATTAAATAAAGATGAATAGTAAAACTTGCAATGGCAAAAAACATTGTTTGCTACCATTCACAATATGCTCATATTATAATTAAAGGGAATTACATATTAACTGTTCACTCAGTGCCATGTAGCTAAATGTCTGTCAGATAAAAATCACTCTCAAAATGACGTTTTCTCATAGTTCATTTGAAAATTCTTCAACCCATTCCCCCATGGAATATTTTTCATCTATATTGTGTGCAAACTACACATTTTTTGCTGCTCATTGTTCTCCTCCTCCTTCCACAGATGCAAGTGGATATTTTTAATTATGCAACTGTCTGTAAAATGGAGTAAAGCCCAGTGGAATACAATTGTTTTAAAAAGGTATTTAAAGAAAAATTAGAAAAACATATCAAATTCCAGAGTCAACTGTGCAATAATATACACAGTATTGTCAGCAGGTGCTTGGTGCAATATTTTTAGGATCAAAAGGATGCACAAGAAAGTTAGATGTTATTGGGAAGACACTGAGCATGGATAAACAGATAGCAAACAGTCCTTTTTTTCTTTACATTAGATTTAAAAATAAAAATGTAGATATGACTCCTAAATGTTTTCATTATTTATTAATTTCTCCACGGTTCTTTCAGAATCTCATGCAAGATACTTCTGGCTGTACAAGTCCCTCTAGTGGCATCCTATATGCAATAGATAGCCATAAAAGCTTGGTTTCATTTTCTCACTCATTAGTTCCATATACTTAGAATTCATTCGTCAAAGGAATATCAAATACCTATTTTTTATAGAATAACAAACACTTTTTAATTCATTTGCTATTCCCTGCAACAGCTCAATGAGTTTTTGTGTTCATGTATGTTCCAAATGTATTTAGAGTAGAAATCTATTTTAATAAAGAAATTGTCATTACTGGACTCACTGGGCATTCAGCCTGAGGAGACAACACTGAACTGTCTTTTTAAAAGAAAATCGTAACTTAAAGAGCCCACATGCTTACCACCCTATGGCCTCTTACTATAAAACACTGAAAAGTATTTGCATTTGGAAAGTAAATGGCAAAGAAGCTAGAAGACAGTACAAAGCAGTGAGAAGATAATCATGACACTAAGGCAGGAGTGGTAATCCCGCAGGCCGCATCCCAAGCCCTGAGGGGCCAGATCCAGCCTGCGGGCCATAGCTTTCCCACCCCTGCACTGAGGCATCACCTTTTTCTTTGTCACTTAACATTAAACCTGATGGAATTCTAAATGCTTTGGGCAAAGATTTTCAACCAGCTAGTGATTTGGTGTGCATTAGTTTTTGGGTGTCCAGCTCAAGGTATCTGAAAGAGGCCTGACTGTGAAAAAGTGTTTCAGAAAAACTGAGCCCTTTAAGTTTTGGGTGCCCAAAAACAGGCATTCCAAATCCTTAGTCAATTGGAAAAAAAACTTGCCACTTAAAAAATGTTAAGTTCTGCATAATATTTGCCTTCAATATGATGATGGATAAAACTTTCAAAAGCACCTGTAACCCATCTTCAAAAGAGACCTAGGCAATCAGGGTATATCTACATCAGAGCTGCAGTTGTGATTCCCTGCACAGGGAGATATTCTCACATTAGCTTTGATCAAGCTAGCATGCTAAAAATAGAGTGTAGCTGCCACACTGGGAGGGGTAGTTGCCCCAAAGTATGTACCTATCTGAGATGCTAGAGGCATACTCAGGGTGGCTAGCCCCTCCTGCCACTGTGGCAATGCTCTATTTTTAGCATGCTAGCTCGATGAGAGCTAACATGGATATGTCTCCTCACACCGATAATTACACATTCAGCTCGAAGTGTAGACAAACCTTCAGAAGCCTCACTTAATGAGTTTCCATGAGACATCAGCTCCTAAGGCATGCAGGCACTTCTGAAAATTTTATCCAATTGCTTTATAAATAGAAGTAAGTTTACTTGGAAATATATTTTGAGAAGCTGGCGTGTTTTTGCCACAACATAGTGATTATATCTGTGGACAAATATGTCCAAACTATGGACAAAATTATTACACAAGACTTAAAGCTGGGATAAGACATAGCACTCAGACACAAGTTATAAGCACTCTTTCAATTCAAATAACTATTGTAGAAAGCCAAACCTTAATTGCTGAAATTAAAAGTCCAAGTTCAGTATTTCAGTGAAACATGATGACTACATTGTAGATGCTTTAATTTTAGTTATATTTTCTCAGTGCTGACTTTGTCACATGATTAAATTTAAGAAAGCCTCTTTCCTTTATGTTTTTCTCCTATCAGTCCACTCATCTTTATTTCAAATTCTTCTTGAATGCTTCATCTTCACCAAAGTTCTATTATATTAGATTGTAAATTCTTTGGGAAAGGCACAGTCTCACTGTTTGTACAGTGCCTAGCACAATGGGGTCTCAATCTTGTTTTGGGGCTTTAAACACTAGAGTAATATAAATAATAATGATATAAGAACCAAATCAGAGTGAGCTAAAGCAACCAAAAATATTGATTTGTCATGATTTTCAATAACACCAATAGGCATAATAATGTTCCCGAGCATTTACAGAGCCATCAGAGCATCTTGTTCAATGTACAATAGTATCATTTATTTGCCTATATTCACTACAAACTATGACAATTTACATTTGGTCATTTTGCTTGAGTGTTTTGTGGTTTTGCTGTATGTGATATGGTACACTAGCATTCATAAGAATCAAGAAGAAAAAGAATCTATATGTGGGTGAATCACAGTACCACCCTCTTGTTTTATTAAATGACTAATTATTGCAGGAGTGAGCGGTAGTGTTCAAGACAAATAAGGTACGATGAATGAGGTATGATGAATGATTTTCCTAAACACACACACACTCACTCACTCTCTCTCTTCTCCCCCCACCTTCCCCCCCCCCCTTCCCCCCCCCCCCCGGGGTCTACTGTGGGCCATCATACAAAA
Source organism: Platysternon megacephalum (assembly GCA_003942145.1). NCBI lineage: Eukaryota > Metazoa > Chordata > Testudines > Platysternidae > Platysternon > Platysternon megacephalum. The sequence goes on along the minus strand of QXTE01000078.1, from coordinate 4,258,612 downwards.
CATAATCAATTCAGGGAAAGCTTAAAACAAGTGCTTCTTATTGTTTTCCCTGCATACCTTCTATTGACTTTCTGTCTTCCTCTCTCCATACTTTCTCTCTCCTGTCTCTGCTCACCTGTGTTGTGTTTTTCCCCCTGGCATGAGTGCACTAGCTGCAAGTAGAATGCCAGTCACTCACCAGTGTCCTAAGCACTGGAGTAGCTGAAACACAAGTTAGTTTTACACTTTGGTTCTACTGTATTTGTCAGGGCTTAAACTCTCAAAGAGTATTTCGCAGAGCCCCCCACAGGAGGCACCAGGGCTTGGGGCTTCAGCCCTTCAGGGCGCACTGGGGCTCAAGGCTTTAGCCTCAGGGGGCATGCTAGGGCTTGGGGCTTCAGCCCGGTGGGAGGCGCTGAGACTTGGGGCTTCTGCCCCAGGGGGTTAAAAATATTTACCAGAGCTCCGCTCCAAACAGCTGTGACTGAATTTAAGCCATGGTACTTGTACTGTTTGGGAAATGTAAAAGACTAGAGGTCTGCAGTTTGGTCATCTGGTTTTGAAAGAAAATGCTCCCCGTTATGTCCTAATGCTAGAATATCTGAGTTTAGTAGCTTTGCTCCAAGATTTTAGGGTGTCACACAAAGGCATTGTCTATGCTCATTTCAAAAGTCTGAAATTAATACATTATATAGAATGACCGCCCTGCACCTTTAAGCGGGGGCGTGGGAGTGTTTGGCTGGCTGGCCGAATTAAGGGACCAGTGCTTTATGGCTGGGGGGTGGGAGGGTGAAAGCAGCCAAGCTAATTTCTGGCACCTCCTTGTAGTGGATGTCCAGTGCCGGTACTCCATAGGAAAGGTATACAGTGACCGGATAAATGGCTTGGAAAAGGACTTGAAAAGAGATGTTCATTAAAGGAATGACTTGGGGGGGGGAGGGTGCTTGGGGACTCCTATGATTGGTACGGCAGGGAGCCAACCCCCCATTCTTATAGCCCACTTAAGCCTCCTACAAGGGAGGGGGGGGGGTGAATGGTAAGGTCCCGGCAATGGATTTGCTGGAGGGAAAAAGAGGAGGAACTGGTAAAAGCCCCCCGGGTAATTACAGAATAAACATGGGGTTACCTGCACTGTACACTTTTATCTGCTGGGTAGTCCCAGACATCTAATAATAAAGTTGTGGCCTGATTAAACCCATGCAGGGCCGGTGCAACCACTAGGCGGACTAGGTGGCCACCTAGGGCATCAAGTGGTTGGGGGCGCCAAAAAGTGGTGCCCCAAATATTTTTTTTAAACAGCGGAGCACAAGGCTGCCGCTGCTCCCCGCCTCCCGTCTCCAGAGGGGCTGCCCGCAGCGCGATCAGTCCCTCCCCCCAGGGGAGCAGCCGGCGGCGGAGCGGGAAGGGGAGGGTCTAGCGCTAGCAGCTGCGCCTTCTTCCCTGTGCCGCGGGCCGAGCCCGGCTCCCCGCCGCCCCCAGGGCTCTCAGCGGTGGCAGCAGTAGGCTCGGGTGGGGGGGGGGGCTGGCTGCCAGTGCCGCTGCTGAGAGCCCCGGGTGTGGCGGAGAGCCCAGCTCGGCCCGTGGTGCGGGGAAGAAGGCGTAGCTGCGCTCTGCTCTTCGGGCAGAGAAGCTGGGTGTCTACTCTGCCTGCAAGGTACCTAGCTGGGCTGCAGGGAGCCGCACGGGCTTGCGGAGCACCGGGGGGTGGGCAGGTCCAGTCCCTGGCCTGGGGAATGATGCATGTGGGAGCAACCCGGGCACCCCTCCCCCAGCCAGCGCCACCCCCTCCAACACCCACCAACCAGCTACCTTCTCCCCTGTGCACCCCCCGCCCCAACAACCTACCCTGTCCTGCCACTTTTGCCTCTGGGCAACCTCCACCCAGCAACACCCCCCGCCCCAGCCAGCCACGGTCACCTTCACCCCTGCATCAACCTTGGGACCCCCCCCCCACCTGCCATCTCCCTTCTGCCCATTCCTCCCTTGTGCAAACTCTTCCGTGCCACCTTCACCCCCCTGAAACAACCCCGGGCACAGACACCCCCCTGCCTGCCAGCCCCTTGCAACAACCCCCCCCCCGCCCACTTCTCCCTTGTGCCACTCCCTCCCTGACACTGCACCCCCTGCAATGAGCCCCTTTTGCCTCTGTGCAATCTCTTCCCTGCCACTACACCCCCACCACCTCCACCCCCTGCAACAATCCCATGCACCCCCCTCTCTGCCACCTTCACCCCCTGGAAGATCCCCCATACGACCCCCCTTTTTGCAGCCCCCCGGTGCTCCCTGCACTTTGTGAACATCTGGGCCCCGGGGGGAACTTGGCCGTAGGAAGGTGGGGGCTGGACATCGGAGTGGGGGGGCGCAAGGTGGAAGTTTCGCCTAGGGCGCAAAATATCCTTGCACCAGCCCTGAACCCATGTCAAATGTCTCCTGTCCTGACAATCATAGCGTTAGAAGGAACTGCAAAGGTCATCTAGTCTAACCCCTGCCAAGATGCAGAATTTGTTGTGTCTAAACCATCCAAGACAGATGGTTATCCAGCCTCTGCTTGAAACCTCCAGTGAAAGAGCTTCCTCAACATCCCTAGGCAGTCTGTTCCATTGCCCTACTGTTCCTACAATTAAGAATTTTTTTCCTGAGATATAATCTAAATCTGCTATTCTGTACTTTGAACCCATTGCCCCTTGTCCTGCCCTCTGTGGCACTAGAGAACAACTTTTCTCCAACCTTTTATGGCAGCCTTTTAAGTATTTGAAAACCACTATCATGTTCCCCCTTAATCTCCTATTTTCCAAACTAAACAGACCCAGTTCCTTCAGCCTTGCATCCGATCCATTTGATCATCTTTGTTGATCTCTGTACATCCTTTCTATAGATTGGTAACCAAAATTGGACATGGTTCTCCAGCTGAGGATTAACCAGCGCTGAGTAGAGCAGTATTATCACCTCCTGTGACTTGCATGTTATGCATCTCTTAATGCAGCCTAAAATTGCATTTGCTTTTTTTGTAACAGCATCGCATTGCTGATCTGTCTTGAGATTGTGATCTACCACAACTCCCAGACCCTTCTCAGCAGTGCTGCTGCCAAGCCAGTTATCCCCCATTCTGTATTTGAGCATTTGTTTTATCTTCCCTAAGTGTAGCACATTACATTTGTCTTTGTTGAGTTTCATTTTGTGGTCTGTAGCCCAGTTCTCTAATTTATCAAGATCCCTCTGAATTTCAGCTATATCCTCCAAAGTGTTGGCAACCCTCCATCCCAGCTTTTGTGTCATCTGCAAATGTGTTCAGTATGCTCTCTATTCCTACATCCATTAATAAAGATGTTAAACAACACCAGACCCAGAACAGATCCTTGTGGAACCTCGCTTGAAACCTCCCTCCAATCTGACATCATTCCATTAATAGTTACTCTATATCTGTCTGAGTACCCATATCTGACTGAGTGCTTCCAGGATCTAACCAGAACCACATACCAAACAGGAATTTGTTCTAAACTGACCTATCTCATATGATACAATTTAAATTGTATTAAATTCTTTCCCTTATATTTTTCTCTTTATCATGACCGTCCCCTTTATTTCTCATTCTTCTTCCCTGCTCTGTCTTCACTTGACTACTATATACCTTGTGTAATTAAAATTAAACAGGCTGGGACAAAAGAAACTAACAATTATCTGAATAAACTGGGAATTTGAATAAGCATTCACATTTTCCAAAGCTACTCTAAACTGAACTTCCAAAACTTTTAAAGTTTAACCATAACTCATTTAGGGGCTTGTTCCTGATTGTTAGGAGTTTCATGACCTAAATCTCTAAATACCATGCTAAAGATTAAACTCTGAGGGTCATGCTTAAACTTGCAAAGTTAAAGATATAATAAAATGGGTCGACACACTGTCTTTACCTCCTCTAAGCCTACCAACGAAGCTGAAAGTCTACCGAGCAGTGGTGCTTCCAACTCTGCTGTACGCCTGCGAGACGTGGACTGTTTATCGGAGTCATGCACGAAGGCTCAATCACTTCCACATTTCCTGTCTGCGAAAGCTTCTAAAAATCAGATGGCAGGACAAAGTGCCCGATACTGATGTCCTTACTAGAGCCAGTCTGCCGTCAGTTCACACATTGCTGATGAGAGCCCAGACCAGGTGGGCCGGACATGTCGTGAGAATGTCAGACAAACGCATTCCTAAACAGCTCTTCTACGGAGAACTCACTCAGGGAAAGCGCTCCCATGGAGGACAAAAGAAGCGGTTCAAGGACACGTTGAAGACCTCTTTGAAGTCCTTTGAGATCAACACCGCCACATGGGAAACCTTCGCACTGAACCGTCCAGCATGGCACAGCCTCATTCACACAGGCAGTGATACCTCTGAGGCGAGGCGTATTGCTGAGGCTGAAAAAAAGCGTGAGCTGCGCAAGTCCAGAGCTGCTCATACATCATCGACAGTGCCATTACATGTCTGCCCGACGTGTGACAGGACGTTCCACGCCCGAATTGGACTGATCAGTCATCTTCGAACGCATAGAGCCCGGTCATCGAAAAAATGAGTTGTTGAGGTCGTCATCGATAACGATGGACGAACATCATCATCACCTCCTCTAACCTTACTGATTGTGCAAAGCCACTGCACTGTAGCTCAGTGTAACATCAAGCATTGCTCTGAGATTTCTTCAATAACGAGGCATGAATCCAAAGCATTGCCTTCCTATGTTTTGTCCGCAGTGAAACTATCTACAACAGAGTGAATCTTTTCAATGTGATTGACATAGATGTGTTAGAAGTCATGAACAAGTCTGTTAATGCAGTAGCTAGAATTGATAATATGATCATGATTGCCCCATCGGCTATTTTTCTGAAAATAAATATGAATGCCAGCCACCCTGAACTCATGAGCAGCTCCATAAATACACAAATCAGAGTGTGCTTGTAATGGATAGCGGAGGCAATTTCAGTTTCAAGCTCCCGAGCGTTTATCATTGGAGTAGAAAACAGATGAAAAGTATTATGCCAATACCCTTTAACCATTACATATATGTTTTTAACCAAATATCCAGTCCCTGATAGCACTATTTCTGATAAAAGAAACAAGCAGTATATTAATAAATGCTCTGTTGGCAGGTATAAAGGCAGATTGACACAATATTATTTATATATATATATATATATGCACACACAAACACTTTTCAGCAATAATGGTTTGGATGGTCTTCCTTGTCTCTGACAGGGATTGGATCAGATTATTAGGAAAAAAAAAAGGCAGGTATTTTCTAAACCTTTAGTCAGGGAGGATATCTGGGGTCATCAACACAAGGTCTTCTCCACCATTATCCTCAAATGTATATAATGTAAACACTACTATACCATTAATAATACATTCTGAATTTTTTTTTCAAAAGTATAAACTATTTCATCAAAAGTCAGCAGTGGAAATTCCAGTAATCCCCACCAGAATCCTTAAAGTGCTTTCTTAGGCTTTGTCTACACTGGCAAGTTTCTGTGCAGTAAAGCAGCTTTATGTGGTGTAACTCCCGAGTTGTACACACTGCCAAGCCACTTAGTGCACAAAAACTCATCAGTTGCAGGGTTGCAAAAAACCCATTTTGAGGAGAGTCGTAAGCCTTATAGCGCAGAGGGTCCAGCGCTCTATTGGCAGTGTAAACACATTATAGTGCAGAAAGCAATCAATTGGCCTCCGGAAGTGTCCCATAATCCCTCAAGTGGCTGTTCTGCTCATTGTTTTGAACTCAGCTACGCTGGCGACATGCGCCCCTCCCCTTTCAAAGCTCCATTTCTGACAGCCCTTGTGTGCTGTGCTGATCTGCTCCGGGACACAAAGCAAAACATTAATGTGGAATGCTCCTGCTGTTGAACACAGATGCAGGCGTGTGTGTGTGTGAGAGAGAGATTGCTGTGCAGAGAGCCCAGGGAGGGAGGCAGGGGCTGATGTTGGGGTTTCCTCCTCCCTGTGCCTCAGGCTTGCTTCCTGCCGTGGTTGCTTCCTGCCGCTGTCTGACAAGACAGCATGCGGACACACTCTCTGTCCCCCAAAAGCACACTGCCTCTCCTCTCTCCCTCCAAACACACACACTCCCTGTCACACACTCACTCCCCTCCCCTTCAGTTGAAAAGCAGCTGGCATTGTAGTAGAATGCCCTTGGAAAAATGGGATTGGGAAACCTGCATCATGTGATGCTGTGCCTGCCCCAGGAGGCATTGTAAACCCTTCCCAAAGCACCCTGAGGCCAATTGCACAGTGGGATAGCGACCACAATGTACTGCTGTCTTTGCCGTTGCAAGAGCTGCTAATGTGGATGCACTCCACCGACACAAAGAACACAGTGTGGACATGCAACAGCGGTTTAATTCCAACGCTTTAATAAAAGTGGTATAAACATGCCAGTGTAGACATGCCCTATGGACCAGTGGTCTCAAGAGCACTACTTCAATTAGATTTGTTCTGTTCCCAAAACACTTGGCAACTGAGATCAGTTGAAAATTTCCACCTGGAATTTCTATTTCTATATGTATTAAATAGTGTTTACTACATGTCATCTCCAGCATTTATTTATGTGATATTCTGTTTCAGGTTTTTTGAGTCAATGAAGAACAAGAACTAAGAAATAATATTGCACTTTACATTGTATTTGATGCTATATTTTGTTTTAATACACTGGAATTCTGTCAATCTACTTTTAGTTAAATTCTCCTATATGTCCACTATTTTTTTTGTTATTCCATTTTTTCCATTACATCAGCAATCGATTAAAAGCACGATTGCCATGTTTAGTTCCATCTGGTACATTTACCAGAGTTACTCTATTCCATTAGGTTGAGGATGGGTGTATTCAGATGAGTTTAACTATTTAGAAATTATTTGGAGGGTATTATAAATTATACTCATTATACTATATGATGAATAATTAGAAATAAAATTACTTTGAAAGCATTTAGCAGGAAGAACATTGGGAATGAAGTTGTTCCAAATGAGGTAATCTAAGGAACCAAACACTCCACTGGGCGCAATCTGATTCCCAGCACATGTTGCACTGGGAGACAATAAGCACAGAGAAAAATATTAACTGAGACTTGTTCATTGAAGCATATAAAAAGAGAAAAACATTCCTTATACATCTTCAGCTCCCCTAAACTTGTGTGGGAGCTGTGTGTCTCCAGTCAATGCAGGACTAGGGGGGTCCTAATAGCTCTATAACCGTATTATAGGGAATTAAACCCTGGTGAATGGAGCCAACCATGCATCTAGAAAGCAGGTTGTTAAAGTCCTGCTCCACATTGTTAGATAAACCCTGCAAACAGAGCAGGGATTAGAGAGAGAGAGAGAGAGAGAGAGAGAGAGGCCACCAGCTGAAACTCTGGCTGCAAAAAATCTAACAGCCAGACCTATTGGTAATTGTCAGGCAGAAATTCCAAGGGAAATACTGGTAAGCACAGCGAAGGAAAATGGATCAAATTCCCTAACATGGGGCAGTAACTGCAACAAAGGAGTTCAAGATACTGGGAATGTCCCTAGATGAGCACCCTCAATAACTTCCTCCTTGCTATGGGAAACCCTATTCTTTTTGGTATGGACTTTTGGCTGTAGGAAGTCTGAATCTTTTCCTATTTCTTCTTTGGAACTGATGTAGATCTTCCAGGTTGGATTGCCTTCCATTTTAAAACTATGACTTCAGAAAGTCATCTTTTCTTCTTTTCATTAGGGAAACTGGTGATGAGAGTTTTTTTCTGTGTAGTGACAGGTTCTAGGGTAAATCTTGCCCCCCAGTACCAGGATGAAAAAAAAAAGTAATTTTATAGGTTTCTTAGGTTATATGGCTCACAGGTCTGGCCCAACATGTCATGATTTCCTAATGAGACTTTAGCAGGAGCATACTATGAAAAGATGTGACTTTTCCTCCATAGTTAAGGTTGAAGCAAGCCTCCTATTATAAAGACAATTTTCAGACCCATTCCTGTAACTTGATAAATCAAAGAAACACGAATCAAACAAACCTGAAATCTGGCATGCCACAACCCACCATAAAATAGATTATTTGCAAATTTTGAGTATATTTCTTGATAAGGTATTTGGATATATAATTTTAAGAGGTAGAACTTAAAACTATAGAACAAAAAAAATCCTAATGTTTTTCTCAGGCTCTATTTAAAGGTATATATCTACAAACTTTAGGATGGTCTTATCTTTTGTTTCCATGAGTAGTGACTGTCACTGTTTTTTGTAGATCTCTTGGAAACTTAAAGAAATGTTGATACCTGTTATCAAGTACATATAAAACTGTAAGCCTCATGCAGACAAATTTTATAGGAGTTACTTTTATATATCCTTTTAATCTTTTAGATAGGGGTGTGTGAGTATGCAAGAGCAATTACAATGGACATTTAAAAACATGACTAATTCAATAGTGAGTGTGCATCCATGCACTAAGTTAAAAAATATATCAACACCCATACATGTATGTAAACATTTGGAAATAGCAATTTTCATATATATGCAAATATATTAAATGTCATATATATGTAAATGAACAAATTCCTATTCTATATGTATGTGCATATATTTACATGGAAATTACAGCACATTTCTAAATCTTGTCGCATATTACGTGTATGTACACATAAAATATCTAAAAAACTAGATTATAAATTATATAAATCAAGCACTCAAAACTTTTTTTAAACTACCACATTTGACACTGTGAAACATTAATATGATCCCTGGTACACATGCTTCATAATAGTCTTTAATTATAATCACATATTATTTTTTCACAGGACCACTGCCTCATTCAGTGAATGGCATGGATAGTGCTCAGGGAATGAGGTATATTCAATATTTTATCCTCATTCAGTTGGCTGCCCCTGCCTTATTTACTACATGCCATCCAGAGCCTGCACTGACTACAGAATTCATTTCCTCATGCTACAAGGTGGGTGAGCTAATATATTTTATTGGACCAGCTTCTTTTGGTGAGAAAGACAAGCTTTTGATCTTACATAGAGCTTTTCAGGACCTGAAGATCAGCTGTGTGTAAGCTCGAAAGCCTGTCTCTCTCACCAACAAGAGCTGGTCCAATAAAAGATATTACCTCACCCACTTTGTCTCTTCAATATATCCTGGGACCAATGCGGCGATAACACCACAATCATTTCCTCATTGTCTTTTCTATGGCATTCAGCAATGTAGTTTCTAAATGCCTCACAAAAAATATATGAATTTATTTCAACAGTGACACCAGAGTATTATCCCCTTCAGGAAAGTGAGGCAAAGGGATTTATCTGATGGCACACAGTGAATTAGTGGCAAAGCTGGGATTTAATAAATGAGGACCTCCTGCCCCTGACTTTGAACTCAGAGTTGGCTGGAAGCATGAGCACAGTCACACTGCCTTTGTCCTGAGCATCCAGAGCTCCTAGTGACTTCAGGTGCAGTTGAGTGCTGAAGTGACAATGCAGAAAATATGGAGCTTATTAATAACAATGTTATATTCATCCACACATAGGCCAGAATCCTTGGAATAACTTGGAATAAAGGTCTAATGTCAAGAGGCAGATGCCATTTCTGTGTTTCACAGAGACAAGATGTAGGTTGAGTTAAAACCGCTAACTAACTAGTCTTAAAGTCAAGCTCTTGCTAAATTAAGTAATTCCTCTTATCTTTTTCTCCTACCTTATATGCTTTATGCCTATAAGTTTGTAACTGAGCTCAAGACTTACTATTTGATACAGTCGCATAATGTTCTTACTAGATAAAGATATCTTAAAGGTGTCAATTAAGATTTAAGAAACTATATCAGAAAATTAAAGCTATCTAAAGGCATCCTGTAACAGAACCCTTCAGTTCAAGGAATTTTCATTGTCTAGGTCACTTGACCACAAAATATGCTATCTATTTTAAATAGAAATGTGATCAATGATATATATAACTAATCTTTAACAAAAATATATCTACCAAGGTATTTGTATTAAAGGCGCTGATACATTCAAATAGCATGTTGAGAAGCCAATGAAGTGTAAATTTTTAAGGTGAACAAACCTAATTGTAATAAGGCCATAAGACCTGATCAAGTCTGTGATTGGCAGTTGCATGGAGTTGCTCATATGAAGTAATCATACTGACCTTATTACTGAGATGGAGGGAATAATCAAATACTGTTACAGAGAGGTGTACAAATACTTTATCCTATGCACTCAATGAAGCAGGGGTCAAGTGAAAAAATAGTAAGTGCGTATATGTAGTATTACATTATCAAGACAACAGAATATGTCATATGGGCAACCTAAATCCTGAAACTTTAACTTTTCAGTCCTTGACTTCACAACCTAACATTCTTTAATTTTTTTTAAAAAAGTTTGATTTCCTAGGTTATTTAAACAAGTTTAAAAAAGCCTATTATATACAATTGTAACATACACTCCTATCATGTATCATTTGTAAGGTTTGAACCCTGGCCCTTAGTACTAACTATGCTAGCTAGCAGCAGGAAAATGTGTTTATTGTAGAGGAATGGGCCACTGTGGTCCATGAAAAAAATAAATGGTCTAGTGCCCAAACACTGTAGATCTGTCAAGATATCAAGGCTATCAACCCAGACTAATGTGGCCCTAGTAACGACTCCTCTATTTGGGCCATCTGATCCCCAGTCAGAATCCCCAGAGAATCCTCCATGAGATCCATGTGTGAAGGAGAGATGCCTTTAGGAATGCAGCTGTCCCTGCTTTCCATGTGGGTAAGAAAAAATATCTGTGCCAATCACAGTGACACAATCTGACCATTAATTCTGTTAGTACAGGGGTCCCCAACGCGGTGCCTGTGGGTGCATGGCGCCAGACAAGCAGCCGTCGAAATGCCACCGAGAAGCGGCAACGTCAAGAAGCGTCGCTGCCGAAATGCCGCCGATTTTCGGCGGCGACGCCTCTTGATGACGCTGCTTTTCGGCGGCATTTCTGCAGCGACGCTTCTTGATGTTGCCGCTTCTCGGCAGCATTTCGGCGGCTGGTTGTCCGGCAGCCACGGTCCTCGGTCCGGCGCCCGCCACACGGAAAGGTTGGGGACCACTGTGTTAGTACATAACAAAGTAATAATTCAAAAAGTAGAAAGTATAAAGTAAAAATTAGTTAAATAATAACTGTAAATATTAGTACCCTTTAAGTCTTGGCTAACACCCAGCCAAATATTTTTAATCTGACCTATCATATATTTCTAAACAAAATAACTCCTAAATGTTAGTCTTCAAAATGTACAGTTAGGATATCTAACCTATTCACTACTTCCATAAAATAGATAACTATTGACTATTATCCCTAGCAATTTCTATCAACCACTCAACCTTAGCTTTTGTTTGGTGTTTCAGTTGAACTGTGGTGTTAGTTTCATAGTTATGCACATGCATTTTTCAGGAGTATATTTCGAATATTTAAAAAGCTGTCAGCCTCAGGGCCTGATCCTTTGTCTTTTTTAAGTTTGTGACAAAGCTTCCATTGACTGCAATGGGACAAATAACAATCCTTCACATTTCCAGTAAATTATATGTAATATTTGAGTTTTATTACATAGTGACATTCTGGTGCAGGGCAAGTTTGTTAGTATAGATATAGAATTAGAATGTTTGGGGGGGTTGAGTTAATACATTTGTTCATTGTGCTATATTTGTAAAATATTCTTTTTGCAAGTACTCTAGAAGATAACTGTGATATAGTGAATAATTCTATTGTATTGCTGCTATTTTGCATAATAAGTTCAATTCACTATATGTTTTGTCAGTACTCCTGTGTTAATGTTTTTATAGATTTAAGGGGCAAAGTTAAGATTGAATAAGTGGTATGAATTGGGTGATTAGTGAACGGTCACTTATTACATTGTATTGGGGAATTGATTGGATACCATAGCTGTACATTTTCACATTTTCTCATACTTAATGGGGTTTTAAAAGATTTGATTACATGTTAACACAGGGGTCGGCAACCTTTCAGAAGTGGTGTGCCGAGTCTTCATTTATTCACTCTAATTTAAGGTTTTGCATGCCAGTAATACATTTTAAATTTTTAGAAGGTCTCTTTCTATAAGTCTATAAGAGATAACTAAACTATTGTTGTATGTAAAGTAAATAAGGTGTTGAAAATGTTTAAGAAGCTTCATTTAAAATTACGTTAGAATACAGAGCCCCCGGACTGGTGGCCAGGCCCTGGGCAGTGTGAGTGCCACTGAAACTCAGCTCGCGTGCCACCTTCGGCACCCGTGCCATAGGTTGCCTACCCCTGTGTTAACACCTTTTCAACCTTAATTTAGCTAAGTATTTTGTGTGGGGTATAGGACTGAGTGAGTGATTGAGACTGATTTTTGTTTGTGCAGCAGGGAAGGACTGTAAAGGGGGACCTCCTGAGCACTCCAAGCAGCTGGATGCAGTACCACAGTCCTTTTCTCACCCCTGGTGTCCCCAGTAGGCAGTTGACCAACCCTTGGCAGGTCTTCAGTGGCTTGGCCTTCTGGCCAAGTCACAAGGTCCAAATGAACCCATTCCGGGGTGTTAGAGTACAATAACTAAGCCATCTATTTTCTCTTGCTAGGGTTTTCAGTTCCAACTCCAGGCCTTTTAAATTCAGTCCTTTGTTCAGGCTCCAAAATAAAGCCTGTCACCTTTTGGAGTTTATACCACTTTACCTATGGCCAGTGGGGGAATCTGGGCCCACCCACTACTCCAAATTCTAACCCAGGAAGCCTGTACACAGTAGCCATGTACTGCTTACTCCAATACATCACCACTACTTCCCTAGGACTCCTCCAACCTGGCTCCTTTTATCTCCAGCCCTCTCTCAGAGTCAATATCTCCAAGCCAGAGAGGCACACCTATCTTCACTCTTCTGGTCCCAGCCTGGACCTGACCTGCTAAGGCCCTGCAGTTCCTTTTATCTGAGCTTGCTTGGCTCTGATTGGCTGTCACTAGCCCTTCTACCCCATGGAGGATAAGGTCTATCTAGCTTTCAAGATGGCTGCTCCAGTGTAGCCTCTATAGATAGGATTGGCAGACCCACCTTTGCTACTCTTTTCCTCCCACATTGCCACTTCCTGGGGTGGGGTGTTGCAAAGCAGCGGGGTCTCCAGCATTGGTCCACAAAGGCCTGATACACCCTATCACAAGGATTCTTGCATATAACTACAAAATGGCAGAATGTGGCCTTTTATTTAAAGTACACCTCTACCCCGATAGAACGCTGTCCTTGGGAGCCAAAAAATCTTACCGCGTTATAGGTGAAACTGCGTTATATTGAACTTGCTTTGATCCGCCGGAGCACGCAGCCCCCCCCCATTCCGCCCCCCCCCCGTCCGGAGCACTGCTTTACCGCCTTATATCCAAATTCGTGTTATATCGAGTCGCGTTATATCGGGGTAGAGGTGTAGTAGCAAAAGAGATTGTATCAGCCACCCTGCCACAATTGGGAACAATTACTTTCTCTTACCGTGGACCAGCTCAACATGGTGTTTTAGAATCATAAACATCACATCACACCAGCTAGTAAGATAATATAGGCATGAATAGAGGTAGTGTTATTGTTCAAACAGAATGTTCATCTGTGGTAATGATAAACATGTCTGATCCTTTGCCTGAAGCAATTTCAGCATTAAGCTTTAGTTGGATAAGGGCAAAAAGATATGTCTTTATAGTAAGTCTGGTTGTTTGCATTTCTTGTTATTTGTACTGTGCCACAGTTTACAACCTCAGTGTTTTCTCATTTTCTTCTACAAGGTAGCAGTACTGAAAGAAAAAACAATCAGGAAGATTCAAATCTTTAAACAGATATAGTATTAGTTCAAGACAAACAGTAAGTAGCCACAAGGTTTGACTTCAGAAGCAATATATATTAACAAAGCACAAGAAGTTTCCCCATTTTTTCCTAAGGTATTGTAAAACTCAAGTAGAATATTTAGAAACAGACAGCTTCCATTTGTCCCAAGCTAACAACATTCTGAGAGCAAAACTCAGGAATTGTCGCTGTTTACAAGGTTACACTGATAATTTGTCTCATCTCAATTTTTGTTTTCAATATTTTATACTTTTCTTGTAAGTACTGTTGTTTTGGTGGGGGGATTGGGTTTTCCCCAAAGTTCTTACCTTTTTCTATAGGGGAGAAAAAAGCCCAAACCTTTCAAATGCGAACATGAAACAATGCTGAATTTATTTGTGTAAATATACCATTTGGAATTATTATGCAATGAGCATTTTAATCAACATTATCAGACTTGGGTCCCTAAAGTAAGGGATCTAAGTTTGAAAATGTTGTATTGTTATTATATTATAAATCCAATTGTGGGTATATTTCCATAAATTAACTTAATAAATCTAAAAATACTGGAAGTAAATATTTCAGTACATTTAATAATTATTTAAATTGTAAATATTAGATTGAAACATTCTTATAAAAGAAGGTACAAAGCAATATACTCAGTAAAATTTAAATACAAGCCTATATGCTAGTATACCAGTTCACTGGAAATTAACAAGAGTCCAAATTCTTCCCTGAGGGACACCTTGGCTTACTCAAATTGTCTCACTGAAATCAGTGGGGCTACTTGGGTAAGCTGAGTGCAATTTGACTCACTCTCTGATATCTGGACAGTTTATTTCATTGTCTTCCCCTGTCTTGACCCTCCCCTCCCGCCCCCCGCAACACACAACTTTGAGTTCTTTTTACATAAAGCAGCTTACTTTGCTATTTTGGGACCCAATTCCATTTGCAACTACATCAGTTGGAGTCTTCTCATTGACTCTAATGAGAGTTGGATCAGGCCCTTTTAAACATAGGCCTAAACTCCCTCTGTGAAATTTCATCAGCACATACAGTGGCTCACTCTTACATTTCACTTCTAAAGGCTCTTCCCAACTATGCTCCAATGTACATCTCTGATCTCCTTTTACAATGCCCTGCCCAATTCCACCAACATATAGCCCCACTGACTTCAGAGTGCTAGGATTTTCACCCTTTTGTCTAAACACTCCCTTATTTCCTTCTTCTAGCCCAGGGGTAGGCAACCTATGGCGCAGGTGCCAAAGGTGGCACGCAAACTGATTTTCAGTGGCACTCACACTGCCCAGGTCCTGGCCACCGGTCCGGGGGCTCTGTATTTTAACTTAATTTTAAATGAAGCTTCTTAAACATTTTAAAAACCTTATTTACTTTACATACAACAATAGTTTAGTTATATATTCAGGAGCGCCACCAGCTTTTCCGGCGCCCTAGGCGGCGGAAGGTCCTGCCCCCAAATTTCCACGGACGGACGGGGCGCCGGCGCCCCCCAAATAGTAGTGCCCTAGGCGACCGCCTAGGTCGCCTAATGGGTTGCGCCAGCCCTGTATATATTATAGACTTATAGAAAGAGACCTTCTAAAAATTTAAAATGTATTACTGGCACGCGAAACCTTAAATTAGAGTGAATAAATGAAGACTCGGCACGCCACTTCTGAAAGGTTGCCGACCCCTGTTCTAGCCACATCTTTGACTCATTCCATATTGCCCACTGTGCCTGAAATATCCTTCTTATCCCAATGCTGCAAGCTTCCACTGCCTTCCTTCAAATCCCTTCTCAAAATACACTTAACCATGCAGCCTTATCAGTCTTTATATATCACTCTAGGGCAGTGTGATGCGGCAGCTGCCCCTCACTGGTATGTAAGGGGTTGTATGTAAGGGGGCAAGTAAGGGGTTAAAGCAACCCTGGGGAGGTTGTGTGGGAGGCAGCCAATAAAGAGGAAAAAGCTTATAGTGCCAGCCAATCAGGAGAAGGTGCTGGAGCTGCGGGAAAGTGGCCCAGGGAAGGAGATGGCAAAGTTGGAGGAGGGGCAGTACGTGGCTGCAAGCTATAGGGTCCCTGTGTTGGGACCTGGAGTAGCGGGCAGGCTCAGGTTCTCCCACCCCCCACTTGCCACTGAGGGGAGTGGCTGGTGAATGGACTGCAGTTTGCCACTGAGACGAGCAACTAGAATCGGGACTGCAGTTTGCCACAGAGGCAAGTGGTTGGACTAAGGGCTGTCGGTCCCCCGGAATGGGGGAAAGGCCCGACGGGAACAGAGGGCTGTATCCAGAAGAGGATGATGCAGTCCAGGGAGCGACGCAGGTCCTGGAGGTGGAGACATATCAGATGACGGGCGAGACACCACCTAAGAAGGGTGTACTGGCAATCCCTGAGCTAATTCCCAAGATGGCCAGCAGGCAACGCTGCGGTGGTGAGTCGCCCCCCGTTACAGGCAGGCAATGCTATTATTTATTCATGCATTCCTGCAGCATGTACCCTTGTTGTATGCAGTGTTGTTGTACCCGTGCTGTTCCCAGGCTATTAGAGAGACAAGGTAGGTGAGGTAATATCTTTTACTGGACCAACTTCTGTTGGTGAAAGACAAGCTTTCAAGGTTACAAGGTCTAATAAAAGATATTACCTCACCCACCTTGTCTCTCTAACATGTATCTTTGGCATGTATCCTTTGGCTTGCCTATAAATCCTGATGACTAGATAATATCTGAGAAAAGTGCAGGTGAGAAACATGTTGAACAAATTATGTTATTTGTATACATTGCCATATTAAAAGGTACATGGTTTTCAAGACTGATTTCTAGAGTTAAAACAATACAGGGTCAACATTTTATAAAATAGCATAACAATATAGAAATACAGTCCGCATGCACACTCTCCAGTAACCTAATTAACATAACATTTTATGCTATGTGTAAAGTGGGAAAAGAATATAATATCCCACTTAACCCTGGTGACTCAGTAGTTACTGTAAAAATAATTTGGGGCAACTCCAAACTACACAGTGTCCCTGTAACAAGATGGTGTTACGCTACCATACCTCACATTTTACCAATAATTGCCCCCAAAATTGTTCAATATAATTGACTCATTGTCACTTAATGAAATTACATATTCTTACATAGTGCATAGCATTAGAATTAGTGTGATCAAAATAAGTCCATGATATATACAAGTCAACTGTAATAAAATAAGTCGTCTAGCTACATATCTTAAATAATTAGCAACATGACTTTCAGCAAACAACTTTCCTTGTAACTGTATACACGGTAATTGTTTCCTACTACACTTTCTTCTGTAACATAGCAAACTATGAATTGTAGTCTTTATTTTCCTGCTATTTTGAATTAGTGAAAGGTTAAAAATTCTTTACAGCTAATAACGTTTTACAATGTCAGAATTTAAACATTATTCTGTCCAAGCTTAGTATTTTTATCTACTTTTGTAGTAGATCACTTAAAAAAAAATCTTATCTTGATTTATCAACTTGTCTTTTTTGGAAAATGTGGTTGGTTTTTTTCACCTTTAAGTATCATCAATATATTAGATGATATGGCCGAAAATATTTTTTTTATTTTCTGCCTTTTAGGTTTTTGTGAACTTAGAAAACTACTAAAACTGCAAGTACTGAACAAAAGAAACACTTGCCTTGCTCATTACAACTTTACACATACAGCAGCAATATTTCACACGACTAAAGAGAGTCAGAGTATGGCAGTAATGGGGGAAAACTATTTGTCCTGTATTAGTAACAGTTTATTATTAAATTTGCTAAAAGGTAAGGGCTGTGTTAAACTAACAGCACTGCTCACTGCAGCAAAAATTCTATACAACAACAGAACTCACGTAAAATTCATTTGTATGGAAAAGTGTAATTTTAGAATCTTGAACATGTGACCTATTTTGTAAAATTGTTGTTGATGGAACTAACAAATCAACGGTATACTTAACTAATTAAGAATGCTAATAGCACAGACAATTTTATGGAAACAATATATTAGATTTAAAGCCATATTTCAATTATTTTGTTGAGTTTATATACTCCAGATTAATTATTTTACTACATTAGTCTGTTTTTTAATCATGGATAATTATTCAAACTTTGGGCTCAGATATGACAATATTTTAAAAAATGCTAAATCCCATCAACTCCCCAAAGACAATTGCATTTAATGACTACAGTAGATCTATCCTCAAGCCACCAACTTTTTAGTCAAGATTTTATTTTATTTTTAACAAGTTCTGTATGTAAAAATATATGGAGAAAACAGTAAAATATTGTAACTATATCTGTTGTTAATTCACACTACAGTGTATTGTCATGAACAAAATGTAAGATACATTCTATAGATTTTTTTTTTTACTAAAGAAAAGGCTAAGTCTGTTTACCTTTTATTATATTGTCTATGAAATTTAATTTGATTCTATCTTAGTTAAATGTTTGTTTTTGCAGTGCACCAATAAGGGAAAAAAATCAGTTTTGCAGAGTATATCACATTAAAAAAATACAGAAAAAAATCAAACAGCATTTTTTCTGTTGAAGTGATGGGCCAAATTCAGCGCTGGCTTAAAGGGGTACAACTTCCTTGATTCTATAAGAATATGCTCATTAGGAATCTTTGTTTCAGTTTTGAGGTGGCTCCAAAGTTCTATCCCCCCTCTCTTGCTTTATTGCTGTTTTTTTAAAGTTTAATGTTTCACCTGTTCCAAACAAATTGGACTAAAAATAGTGAAAATGATGCACACTATTTAAGATAGTTGCTGAGTTACTGGTCAGAGATTTCTGACTAGGCAAATTATAGGTACCCTGTATATTTATGCCTAGAGTATTTGTTTGTATTTCCTTATTCTTTTATGCTTAGTGTGTTTGTGTTTAAATAAAACAAAGCATCTGATTAAGACTGCACTTGAAATTCATGGCAATAGGAAATTTCGTCTAGCATTTATATGAACGTTAGGTTTGCCTTCATAGTAGTTTTGCAGAAATTCAGCATCTAGCTAGGCATTAGTTAATGGACACTTAAGATAAAGTGTTACCCCTTTTAGCTGTTCTCTTACATAACTGTTCCCTGTAGCTTGTGGAATTCAAGGTTACCTGGAGGTCAGACTGCACTTTACATGTTTAAGAAAACATACAGATTTTGCAATGATATTATCGTTATTTAACTACAGCCTGACATGACATTTAAAAATAAAAAGGATGTAAACCAGAATATTTTAGTGTTTTTAATTTAATTTGGATTTATTCTTCATAAGTAAGGATAGTTGATGTACAGAAAGCAACTTCCTTTTAAGTCATACAGCCACCTCTGAGGAAGGTATACAACAGTGTGTATTTTATTTTCATATATATACATATGTGGTGTGCAGGTAATGCTGTTTGAGAAAAATCTAATTTACACAGCCAAAATCTGCATATAGTAACCATAAATGTGAGGGATGGAAGCCCACCTTAATCACGATATTTGTATTGCTGCTTTATCATTTTAAAATATATTTTAATTGGCCACTGTATTACAATATTTTTTTAAATGTGTTTTAATTGGCCACTAACAGATAACTCTCATGGATAGGAACGAGATTAAATGACACACCTTAATTTGGAGGCACCTTTTTATTTTTTGGGGAATTAAGTGCTTCCTGTGATAATTTGGTTGTAAGGCATCTTGTTGAAACAAGAACAAAAGCAAATATGCATTTGAAATATCTGAGAGATCTGAATTCTCCTGAAAGAATAGAACTAAAATTTTATTCAATACTACTATTTCTTTGTTTCATTACAGTTTCCTTAAAAAAAAGTAATGATGTAATTGTAAAGGAACTTTAACTGTGGCTTCCATATGGTAGATGAATTTCTAAAAACAGAATCTAACTTTCTCCTCATGCCTCCAAAATGAAACTAGAGCAAGACACTAATATTTACCCAATTGTTGAGAAAATGTTTTTGTAATCTCCAGTTAACTTTCCTTTGCACAGGAAAGTAACTTCATAATAGGTTGTTATCAAACCTAATGACATGTGAAGGATTAACTTAGTTTAAGGTCAATATGTATTGCAAAAGTGTTGCCTAAAAGACTTGGAAATGTATTTTAGTATAAGAAAAATTACTTTAAATAGCTATTTTAAAGAAAACCTTAGTAAGATAACTGATTCTAAATTTAATTCTTGTCAGTATTTTAAATTCCTGTATTACAAAACAGTCATGTTTCTGTGAAATGCTTTATATTCTTAATCAAATTTAGATATCTAAGTAAAAATTGCTGGATTTTCTGCACTGCTGTGCACCTCTACCTGACCTCCCCGTTGACTTAAATGGGATTGGTAGTTGCTCAGCACCTTTGAAAATTAGATTAATTTTATTTAGTGTATAAATATGGGTTTGGGCACCTAATGTTAGACTCCCAGATTTGAAAATATGGACCCCTGTATTTTTATATTTTTTTTCTCTAGCTCTACAAATTCAGGAACTCTAATATTTCCGTTAAACAGGGCCAACCATGGATTAATGGCAAAACAAATAACGGGGTGAGTGACCCAGTATATAAAAGGTTATTTTTAAGCGCAGTAGTTAAAATATTGAATCCACCTCAAAACAAAAGTTAAGGTAATGCCTCTTGTCATGCATAGGGATATATTGTATTAACCTCTGAGGTGGACCATGTTGATCTGATCAATATATATCCATTCCCCAAAATTACTTATGCTTCATATTTCTACAAAGGACAGAAAGTAGCATCCTTTTTTGTTGCTGTGGGGAGGATACACACGAGTGGCTAACTGAATTAGAAAGAATCTACAATTCGTTTTTCTTCAGACCTACATGCCAAAAATATTTCTACCTGGGATGTATTGTGTGAACTGAGCGACTTTTTTTCTTTAAAAGGCATTATAGCTAGTAAATAGTAAGCATAGTTTTCCTAAAATGCTTGATAACATCATAGTTGGTAAATTGTTGTCCAGCTGACAATAGATTCCTTTTCTTTTGTTCCATATTCATTAGTAAAAGTACCCTTATGTAAAGTTATTCCTCCTCTCCCAGATAGATAGATATATACGCACACACTCTTTCTTCCCATTAGTTCTTTGGCCCTTATTATTCTGATGAAAATGGGAACAAATTGTTCTAAGGAGGACAAATTCTTTAAGAAAAGAGCGAGGCAGTTAAAGAGAACAACCAAATTGCACAATACGCTGCAAGGTTGACTAGTACGCCTTTAAAAATGAGTTAAGTTTAGTATAAGTGCATCTCTCCTCTTAAGATATTTTAATGTTCAGCCACAAACTCGCCTCCTCCTCCCCCCCCCAGCAAAGTGGAGGGATTTTTGTCTTGTCAACTAACCCCCTCTAGTGCTGAACAGGCTGCATATGACCTGCGGGCTGCTAGCAGCTTCCAGGCTAGGAAAGCTCTTCGCCGCTTGCTGCATACACACACACGCACGCACTCAGTATCACCTCTTCTCAGGAGAGCAGCTGAGGCGGGGCCAGCCAGAGTCCGAGCTCTTCCTTGCTTTTCACCTCCCCCCTCCACCTGCCACATTGTGCCCACATTTAGGACCAGCCGCATTATTGCGATCCATTTCTTTTGGGGGGGAGGGTGTTCTGCAGCGAGCAATGCCCGCTGCTTGCAATGTCCGCCTGCCCAGGGAGACCCCCCGGCTCTGCACGTCCGGCGCCAGCTCGGAGCCATCCCGCGGGCGCTAATGAGGGGTGATCGCTCCAGAGGCGGCCGAGAGGAGCGGCGGCAGCACCCAAGGCTGCAGCCGACCTGAACGCAAGGCAGCCCGGGAGAGAGCCGCCGCAACCGCACCGAGCGCCGCCGGATTGCTGCTCGCGCCCCGGCACAGAGGGAGACCGCCCCGGGGGCAGGCGCCGGGGCTCCTGCGCGCTGCAAGTTTTGCCGAGGTGTGAGGCGGCCCGGGGAGCTGTCCAGCTTTCTTCAGCGTCCTCCCGCCTCTGCCGGGGGGCCCGAGGGCTGGAGCTCCCTCCTGGCTGGGGGAGGGGGGGCGGCTGAACCGCCTCGGCGTCGGCTCTCGTGGGGGGGGCCGGGCGGTGCGGAGGCGGGATGGGGATGCTCCGGAGCAGGAGGCTGCCGCCGCTGTGGGGGCTGGTGCCGAAGCAGCTGCGGGGCTGACGGGGCTGGCGGCGGCAGCCCGGGCGGGAGGGCAGCGAGCTCCCACGCCCCTAGGCAAAGTTCCCAGAGCTCGCCCGGCTCCCGCCAGCGGCTGCGCTCCACTGCCCTGGCCCCCCCAGCCAGGACAGCAGCTCCAGCCCTCTGCCCCCTCTGGCCGCGGCTACTCCTCCCTCGGCCGCCGCCTACCGCCCCGGGACCCCACCAGCGGATGCAATTACTCCAGCCTCTGCAGCACCTGGCGGCAGCCCTATCAGAGGCACCTGGCCGACTGGACCCTGCCCTCCGGCGTTGGGGGCAGCAGCGTTTCCCACTGGCCTGGAGGAGGAAGAGGACCTGAAGCCCGCCCCGCCTTCTCGGGGCAAGGACCAGGGGGCGCCGGCACCAGCCATGGGGGGTTGTGAAGCGAGAGGTTTGCTCTGGAAATTTGGCCTGTTCTTCCCTTTGCTGACGGCGTGCCCGGCGGGCTGCAGTCAAGTCTCCAGCAACCAAGGTAAAGAGAGGCGCGGCGGGGTGGGAAGGCATCACTCTGTGTGGCTTTGCTCAGATCAACTTTTCTTACCTCTAGGCACCTGGCTCTGGCAGTCGGGTGCTGGGGAGCTGGCAGTAGCCATGGCAATGACGGGAGCAATATGCTTATCCTTCACGGCTGGGGGTACTTTGCTCTCCCTCTTCTAAGAGGGCGAATTGGCTGCCCCACTTCGGGGACTGATGGGCAGTGTTCGAATTCTAGAGCACCAAGAAAAGGAACAAGTTCAGGGGGATTCCGCAGCCCCACCGACAGTGGCTGGTCCAGGGCTCTCAGAGGAAATGCTCTCAGTGAGCAGGAAATGTGGCACTGATTAAAAACCTCAATGAAACTTGTGAGGACCTCAGCTCTTTAAGTTCACATGTTACCTACATACTACAAGTGAGATCTATGGATACAGGCGGCAAATAGATTAAATATTCTGCCCATTTCTGTAAAATACAACCTGTCTTCTCTGTAGGGATTTCTCTTGGGTGGGTGATTGTTTCTGGTACAGATAATAGGAAGCAGAAATACCTGTCTTTTTCATTTGTTCTCTTTGAATGATTTGGCAGGTAACTCCCTCAAAGGCAAGTAGATGACTCTTTAAAACTTAGTATTTCTGGAAAGGAAGCATATAGTGTGTGTTTGAGAGGTGGGGGGCGGGGGGAGGTTGAATATTAGAACTGTTTTCTTTTGCAGTAAGGGACCAATCATATACCCACTGAAGTCCACAAAAAAACTCTTTCTTTTGGGTTTCAAAAGGGATAAGACTGAACCCTAAAATACAATGACTAGAAAAGTGTGCCATCCTGAATGAAATTGGTGTGGTATTAAGGGGACTTTTTTGCCCTGTGTTAGCAATATCAGAGCATGTAGTGTAGAAAGGAATCTTAGTCCTGATGTAATTAAGATCATATGGGGCTTTCTATATCAATGTCTGTTTTCATAGGTACATAACTGTACAGTAGAACTTGGTCTAGGCTGAAAGTTGGCACAGAATGGTAGCATATTTTTATTTAAAATTTGAATTATAAGATGTGCTTTCCTCTTATTTAACTCAAGAAGCACATTCAAAAAAGAATTTTGGAAGCTCACAGCATCTAAAATGAGATGACTGCTCCCTTTATTAAGAAATCATAGAAAGATCTCAAGATGACATTTTAAACCTTATTTTGCACATGTGGCAATTCTTGGTTGCCCAAAATGCTCATTTAATATATTAGAACAGGTACACGCCACTTATGTATTACTTGACACAATATATTTTACCCCCTTGGCTACAGCGTAGTCCATGCTAAAAGTAGTCTCTGTACCAAAAATGACTCTACATAGTAATCACTCTATTTAAAAAGATCCATAGAAAATATACTGTGTATTCAAGGAACATTAAGATTTTGTCAAAGAAATTAAAAGGAAACAAACATAGCTGAAGGTGAAACATACTATATTGCATGCCATCCAACATCTGAGTAGAATAGAGCATTTCCTTAACTGCGTCCTTAATGTACTTTTTTTCCCTGGCAAAATATTGGAGGACATTTGTGATATATTTAATCCTTAACTGTTTTGGATATTTTGGCATGACTCAACTTCATGTGATGTAATTTTAGTGTAGGCGTAAAATCAAGTTGTTGATGGACAGTTTTAAAGGGACACATCCTAAAATGTTTATCTGAAATATTTTTAACCACTATCATTATAAGGAATACCTAAGATTGCCACAGTAGGAAAAATTAGGGGAAAGGATTTTTTTTTAAATCATGCATTTGATAGCACTTATATAATCAATTTCATGTTTCCTCAGTACAATAAATTTTTAATGGATTTTTATCACAAGAATAGAAGAGAAAATAACATTTTTAGACACAGGAAAATGTGT
Organism: Platysternon megacephalum; assembly: GCA_003942145.1. Taxonomy (NCBI): domain Eukaryota; kingdom Metazoa; phylum Chordata; order Testudines; family Platysternidae; genus Platysternon; species Platysternon megacephalum. The sequence goes on along the minus strand of QXTE01000078.1, from coordinate 4,234,294 downwards.
TCATAAAAATGCAAAAATTTGCATGAGGAATCAGCGGCAGGTATAGTATCTGAAACTATACTTAATACACGTTTTTAAAATTACTAGAGATTCAGTTGATAATGACCCTTTAACTCTTCTATAATAAACTTTTTAAAAGTTCAGGTATTGTGATTTTTACAATTTATAACCTTACCAAAACCATTGAGTACATATCCTTTTTTGCATAGAAAACACAAATCTTCCATGGCAGCACAATATTGTTAGTCTTTTAGTTCACCTTCTTGCTAGTGTGTACTAAANCGTCCCGTCAGGGTGCTTACCCTGGCGAGCCGCGTGCCAGAGGTTGCCGACCCCTGGTCTACTATATTACAAGGCCTATCCATTATATATATATATATATATATAAAGTTAATAAAGCAAAGTATGTAGTCATTTTGAAAAATTTAAAGCCTGATTACTTGGCCTAAGGATAAAGATTTTTGTAGGAAATAATTTAAATTAGATTAATATCTACTAATTGATGTGTGTAGGGGTAATTAAATTGGCAATAATGTTTAAGCATAGTTTACCTTACAGGGTCAAAAATTATGAAGAAAAAGTTAAGTAAAACAAATTATCCCAAAAGAGAGTTCCTCCAGGATTAGTTACTTTTTAAAAAATAATTTTTGAAAGTTTTTTATATGCCTTTCAATAGATTTATTCAAAGAAAGTATATATCTTGCTAATAGCTGTCATGAACAATGTTGGGATATCCAGTTATTTCCTGAGTACAGCTACTGTGGGATTTCCTAACAGTTTCATAATTTCTCCTTTTACATTTCACTTGTGAAAACTTTCAGTACTCTAAGAGGTCATTTTTGAGCATCACGATTATATTATAAAAATCACACAGTTTAAAAAATCCTACTCAATCTGATATTAATAATGAATCGAAAATGACTAAAATAGGCCCCAAATCCAAAATGCACACATAAGATCATCTGCTTAATAAAATGTTATCCAATGAAGTTTAGTTTTAATGGAGACTTTCTCAAAACAGAGTGAAAACTGAGAAATATTGCATTAACTCAAAGTGTAATTGAATGGAAAATCTGGATACACTGGGGAAGTCATTCACTGTATAAACACACTCAAAGGATTAGTATTAAAATACCTTTTACTTAAATTTGGATACCCAAATGTTAAGCACCTATAAGAAATTTTCAAGATCTGCTGTAGTGCACTAAAGAAAAAAATAAGACATTGCTGTACTCAAGTTTTCATATGGCAACATTTCACAATATTAATGCTGATAATGGAGTTGGGTAGATCATAATAAAAAAAGGCTGATTAACTTCCATTGAGTTTTGAGTTTGGCTTTAAGATTTGATGTCTTTGACCTCTTATCTTTCAATGCATATTTGCAAATGGTGAAGACATAGGTCAACATTAATATCAAAAGTGTAGAAGAATCACAAAGAATCTTTAAGGAGAAAAATAGAAAAATGAAATAAATTACTCTGTCCCACCATGGCAATGAAACGAGCCTTTAATGCAGTGTTTGCAGTTTATCCTCTGAAATGATGTTTTTCAGTATCATGTCAATAGTATACTCCAGTTTTTAAAGGACTAAGTAAATCCATAGATTCAGAATAGNTCGCGTAGCTGAAGTTGAAGTACCTTAGTTCGATCCCGCCCCTAGTGTGGACCAGCCCTGATTCAGAATAAGTAAGGGTTCTTTTCCTATTAAAAAAAACAGACTGAAACTTTTAATTTTTTAATATAGTTCCTAGACTCTTTGGTTCTTACCCTTCACTCAGTAAATCAATGCATGGTGTCTTGTTCTATCTGTAGCAAGGCAGACTGAAACAATAGTATTGACAGAGGAGTGAACTTACTCATTTATCTTAATGGAGTGGTGAGTTCAAAAATAAATTGCAACCATCCTAAGAGCTAGTTTCTACTGTTAAAAAGATCTGTGGACAGATGAGATAATTGTCCACACATTTCTGTGCAGAAGCAGTGAATCAGAAATCAACCTTAAACAGGCATTCTTGCAACATAGACCTCACTGGGTGAATCTCGGGTGGGATGTTTGTCCAGACTCACATTGATCAGCTACCAATATCCAACCACTAGCTAGCTGCATAAATGAGACTAGATTTTATCCTGTATTGCTGCTTACTTGTTTGGCTGTCAAACTCAGAGCAGACTTCTTCTGTATTCTCGAAGATACAGAAAGTAGCATCCTAACTACAAGTCACTTTATCAGAAATATACTTGTCTAGAAGATGTGGGTCAAAACAGATCATTCAACAAATTATTCAACAATCCCAGATATTTTTAAAGATGTTGGAAGAAGACACTAGCCAACAATTCCTGGGCTGTAGCCTCTATTAAGTTATTTACTATTTTCTGTCACCAAAAGTTTAGAAAGAAAGAAGAAAATGACAGGGATTGCAGAATTTTATAGCATGTTTCATGCATGTCAGTGAACTTTAAGAGCAAGTCATATACCTTTTTGGATATTATGTATCAATGCATTTTGCCAGCTTGTGAAATGTACAAGCTTAGTCTGTTTCATGCTATTTTTAAAAAGAAACTGTATCCTTTGTCCACATAGCACAAGTGTGCAGTATCAAAATGATGTCAAATTTTAATGATAAGATTGATTTCCCTTCCCCACCACCCCCAGCAAAATTGAATAGCATGGCTCAAACTACAGATAATGGAGCCTTTCAGCTATCGGTCAGTACTTGAAATCTGAGACAGATTAGTAGTCACCGAAAATCATCAGCTGAAGGAAGTTGGGGGATTTTAAAAAAAAAATCCATTTCCTAATGGATAAATACATATCTCATAGACAACACTGTCATAATTGCACATACTGAAACCACAAACAGGAATAATGAGCGTATGGAGTCAATGGGTATAGAAATTGAACTACTTGCTTGCAACTACAAGGTTTACTTCCATGTCAGGACTTGAGACAGTATGAGGAAAGTTGTGCTGCCTGTTGTCAACATTGTACTTGTCTTGTAGGCAGGGGGGTTTGTCATTCTGGATTGTCCCTCTATACCTTTTGTTAACATTAAAGTCACTATGGAAAATATGAGGGAAAATGAAAAAAAGTAACTCTGCCAGTCTGGGAGAAGTGTACAGCTTCCCTTTAAAAGACCATAAAATGAATAATGAGAACAAGATTATTTCTGCCTCAAGCCATCAATAATTTTTATAGAACTTAAACTGTTCCAGAGTTTCCTAGAGCCATATAATAATCTTGAGTGCTAATGACAGCATTGGAAACTTCTCAGTAGCAGATATGCGTGCAACTTTATATATCTAGTAGTCTAGAATATCTAAGATAAACAGATTTGAAGAGAACACTTCATAAAATATTGGTTCTAAATGCTGAGTTAGCACTTTCAGTTCATCTCTATTTGGCAGTAGTGAAAGTGAACCTAGTGTACTTTAATTTCTGTACACCTTCAGATCATCATGAAGTAACTCTCTTTCAGACTTCATTATGATGGATAAAGATGAATTTAATCAATGGAGTGGAATGAAAAAGCAGGATGATGTAATTGTATCACATGAGGATGATAAAGTACTTTCTAGTTCATTAATAACCAAGGAGGATGTTAAACATTGTCTCCTAGGGACAGACATTTTTAAATCAAGAGGCCTTGATAACTTGCATCCAAGAATCCTAAAAGAGTTGTCTGAGAAAATCTCTGGCCTGCTTATGTCAATTTTTAATATATCTTGCAATACCAGGGAAATTCCAGAAGACAGAAAGAGTGTTAATGTTCTGTCAATATTCAAAAAGGGCAAGAAGGATCACCCAGGTTACTATAGACCTGTCAGCCTGACATCAATCCTACAGAAAATAATGGAAACATTAATACTGGACTTAATTAATAAAAAAATAAAGGATAGGGATATAATGTCAGTCAACATGGTTTTATGGAAAATAGGTCTTGTGAAACAAACCTAAGCATACTATGGAACTTTTAGTGCCTGGTAGCAAGGTAATCCAACCTTCTTCTCTTTTCCACTGAAGTCCTTCATTCCAATTATGATTTTGTTACAAATTTTTCAACAAATTCATTTGTGGATGCACCATTCTTGTCTTTCCGATGTCTAAGAATACCACTGCTCATCCTTAGTAGGCATTAGAGATTATGTTCAGTTATTCCTGGGAGATTCCATTTAATTTAGACATTACTTCTAAGGTGTATATATTGCTGAGTACAGTTCACTGGTAAATTCTGCTTCAACTCAAGTGCCCATTTCACAAGTGTCTTCTGCCTGAGGCCTGTTTATATATCTGAGAGTACAAGCTGACCTGAAGTCTTTTTTGTTTATAGTTCTAGCAACTCTGGAATGTTTTGCTGATGTGTCATTGTTCAACACATGTCTGATGTATGATGTCTAAGCATCTCTAGCATTTGTTGTCTCAAGTCTATGCATTTGGACTAAATTCCAACAAAGTCCGCAGAATATAGAGCTGGTTGAATAATTTGAAAATATTCATTATAACTGTTGGGCGAATTAAAGGGCCCTTTAAATCACCGTGGGAGCCCTGCCGCCGCTACCCTAGAGCGGCAGGGCTCGGGCTAGGGCTGGGGTAGTGGCGGCAGGGCTCTGGTGGTGATTTAAAGGGCCCAGGGCTCCGGCCGCTGTGGGGCACCCCGGGCACTTTAAATCCCTGCCGGGTTTGGGTGGGGATTTAAAGGGCCTGATGCTCCTGCCACTTCACGGAGTCCCGGGCCCTTTAAATTGCCGCCGGAGCTCCGGCAGCGGGGCTCAGGTGCCGCTTTAAAGGGCCTGGGGCTCCCTGCAGGGGCCAGAGCTCCGGGACCTTTAAATCCCCGCCCGAGCCTGGCTGCCAGAGCTCCTGGGCCCTTTAAATCACTGCCGGAGAAGCCGGTCTAGTCAGCCGGACCGGACCGGACCGGCTTACTTTCACCTCTGCTTCTATTCCATCTTTTTGATAAATTTGATAAAACTGATTAATGCAATGTTTATTTCCAACGTCTTCAAATTATTTTCTGTATACAAGAGAAAAACCTGGTACAGGTAACACGTATATTCACTTGTTCACATCCCCAAGGTATTTCCTAGCTAAGAATCTGATTGTACAGTGCCCATTGTACAGGTATACATTGAAAGGGCATAAGGACTTTCCCCACCCAACCTCAGGCCCTCAATAAGGGTCAAGTGAAACTGCAGTCCCAGTGCTTGTGTGAATGTAGGGATTACTTCCTTTCTAGTCCTCTCAGGGTGCACAGCTCTCAAGAGAACAATGGAGTTGTTGCGGTACAGACGTAATTCTACCTTCTCCTGCCAACTGACCAACTCCTCTCACAAGATATTAGGAGCAAATTAACAGCCTTTGTGCATGTGGGATCTCTCCATAGGGCAGTGAAGCTCAATACTTCTTAATATGGGGCTGAGCCTAAATGACCCAATAATATAGCACTTAAGAAAGGCACTCAACCCAGTGTAGAACACAGTAATTTAGGGTGAAATATCTCGATGGGAATAGATAGATACTGGACATGTAGTAATTTGTGTTGCTTCCTCATTTCAGCAGTTTGTGGACATTATGGCACTTTGTAGTGTGGAATGAAATCACCTCTTCGGGAACATAAAAAAGGGCAATCAGAACAATCAGTAATAAAACACTACATGAAAGCACACACATGAAATGAGGACATATTAAAAGATGTATTTACCAGGAACCCTTACAATCTCCATCCATTTAATGGTTTCTACACCAAGAACAAAAGGGGGAAAGTCACCTATAGCCTATACGATCACTGGTGCATGTAATGAGTGATTTGCTTTAGCTGGGACCCTCTGGTTAGAGTGAAGTTGCTGCTGTAATTCATAGTCTCAGACTTCTGGCTACTTCTATGTAAAAATGGACACAATACAATGAAAGACAACGCATAACTGTAGAATAATTAATGTTAAAAAAAATTACATCAAAATGAAGATGGTAATGGCTAACTACAAAATTCTCAACTTGCTATTGTTTTCCATTTTCTAAAAGAACATACAATAAATCCTAATGCACAATGGATAGATTTGTCACTAAACAATACTTGTTCTTATAAATCCAGAAGTGTCATTTAAGTAACAATTATGTAACTTATTTAACTAAACATTGAAGTTTAGATCATGCCTTCCCACAAAAGAGCCTGGAGCTAAGGATACTAGAAGAAAAAAAGTTTTCAACCTATCATGTGGTCAAGAGGGGCAGTGTTTGTCTCTCCATAGAGTGCAACCCCACTGATGTCAAACAAGCTATGGCAAATTTGAAGAGCTAGGGACAGTTGCAGAGGGCTGGCTCTTCCACGCTATCCTTTGGGACCAGCAGTGTCAATGTGGAGCTGTGTTGTCAGTCATGTCCCAAGTGTGTCTGGACCCAAAGAGGAATGTCAAATCTTAAACAACAACAAATTTTCTGGCCTTACCGGATTGACGGGGATAAGAAGTTGTAAAACACTCAGGTACCAGAACAATACGTAAGGTGGAGATATTTAGATGATGCGACAAGGCTGGGCTTACCAATGGTGCTGCCCAGCTGCTATCTCACTGAATCCCAGCTCGTCCCCCTGCCTGCAATTATTCTGACACTGTGGCAATCCCCGTTTCGGTAGGTAGCAACTCAGCCCTCCAGCCCAGGTAACAATCTAAGAAAATGTGTATAGTCCAATGTCCCCAGAAGAGAAAGGGTCTTCAGCCCCACTCCAGGCTCCTGAGAATTGTGCACCCTTGTCTCAGGACTTACAATGCCTCTATTCCCCTTATCTCCAGAGTGGAAGAAGGGGTTTGTTCTCCCTTCACAAGAGAGTGGTTGGCAGGAGAGCCCAGGCCCTCCCTCTCCAGCAGGCTCTGACCCAGGGCCCTACAAGAGACAGCAGTAGCAAACACCCACAGAATGCTTTGGGGCTGCCTCCCTGGGCAACTTCCTATAACTTAATTTCCCAGTTCAGAGCATGGTCAAAAGTCCCACAAATGATCCACAGGAAGTTGGAACAAAGAGTTCCTTAGACGCAGAGGAAGGCTAGTTGCTTCTCTAGAGTCTGTGGTAGCTGTCAGCTTGCATACTTCTCCTCTGAAGTCAGGACTCCTGCTGTAACTTAGGGTATGTCTACACTACGGGATTACTCCGAATTTACAGAATTCGATTTTTGGCAACCGATTGTATAAAGTTGAGTGCATGCGGCCACACTAAGCAGATTAATTCGGCCGTGCGCGTCCATGTACCGAGACTAACATCGAATTCCGGAGCGTTGCACTGTGGGTAGCTATCCCATAGCTATCCCATAGTTCCCGCAGTCTCCCCCGCCCATTGGAATTCTGGGTTGAGACCCCAATGCCTGATGGGGCAAAAAACATTGTCGCGGGCGGTTCTGGGAACATCCTCCCCCTCCCTCCATGAAAGCAACGGCAGATAACCGTTTCGCACCTTTTTTCCTGGGTGAACTGTGCAGCCGCCATATCTCGGCAAGCATGGAGCCCGCTCAGCTCAAGACAGCAGCCATGAACATTGTAAACATCTCGCGCATTATCGTGCAGTTTGTGCTGAACCAGGACCTGAAAAACCAGGCGAGGAGGAGGTGGCTACGGCAGCGCGGCGACGAGAGTGATGAAGACATGGACATGGACACAGAATTCTCTCGCGCCGCGGGCCCCGGCACTTTAGAGATCATGTTGTTAATGGGGCAGCTTCTCGCCATGGAACGCTGATTCTGGGCCCGGGAAACAAGCACAGACTGGTGGGACCGCATAGTGTTGCAGGTGTGGGATGATTCCCAGTGGCTGCGAAACTTTCGCATGCATAAGGGCACTTTCATGGAACTTTGTGACTTGCTTTCCCCTGCCCTGAAGCGCCAGAATACCAAGATGAGAGCAGCCCTCACAGTTGAGAAGCGAGTGGCGATAGCCCTGTGGAAGCTTGCAACGCCAGACAGCTACCAGTCAGTCGGGAATCAATTTGGAGTGGGAAAATCTACTGTGGGGGCTGCTGTGATGCAAGTAGCCAAAGCAATCGCTGAGCTGCTGCTACCAAAGGTAGTGACTCTGGGAAATGTGCAGGTCATAGTGGATGGCTTTGCTGCAATGGGATTCCCTAACTGTGGTGGGGCGATAGATGGAACCCATATCCCTATTTTGGCACCGGAGCACCAGGGCAGCCAGTACATAAACCGCAAGGGGTACTTTTCAATGGTGCTGCAAGCACTGGTGGATCACAAGGGACGTTTCACCAACATCAACGTGGGATGGCCGGGAAGGGTTCATGACGCTCGCGTCTTCAGGAACACTAGTCTGTTTAAACGGCTGCAGCAAGGGATTTACTTCCCAGACCGGAAAATAACCGTTGGGGATGTTGAGATGCCTATAGTTATCCTTGGGGACCCAGCCTACCCCTTAATGCCATGGCTCATGAAGCCATACACAGGCAGCCTGGACAGTAGTCAGGAGCTGTTCAACTACAGGCTGAGCAAGTGCAGAATGGTGGTAGAATGTGCCTTTGGACGCTTAAAGGGTCGCTTGGCTAACTGCAGGGAAGGATTTCTTTTCAGCCACAGGCAAACAGCCCAGTAGGAACGGGGCCACCTCTGTCCCCTTAATTACATTCCCGTATTTCAACCAGGTTACCATGAACGATATCACTCTCCTGAGGGGATAACACAGCAAGATAAAGAACGGATGTTGCTTGAATGCCAGCGAACACTGGGACCATACGCTGCCAGGCTTTGTCATGCAATGATACCAGATTACTTGCTGCTAGCATGGTGTGGTCAAGTGTCCTACCATGGAGGACGGAATAAGGCTGCCCTGCCCAGAAACCTTCTGCAAAGGCTTTTGGAGTACCTACAGGAGAGTTTCATGGAGATGTCCCTGGAGGATTTCCGCTCCATCCCCAGACACGTTAACAGACTTCTCCAGTAGCTGTACTGGCCACGAATGCATCCCAAGTCCTCAGGGAAAATTAATCATTAAAAAATGCTTGCTTTTAAACCATGTTTGATATTTACAAAGGTACACTCACCAGAGGTCCCTTCCAGGGGGTCTGCGATACCGCCTTGGGAGGGTTCGGAGGGTACTTCAGTCAGGGTGAGAAAAAGATCCTGGCTGTTGGGGAGAACGGAGTGCTGTGTGCTCTCCGCAAGCTCGTCCTCCTCCTCCTCCTCCTCTTCCCCGTCCGCAGAATCCTCAGGCATGGCTGAGAGTAACCCCTCATCGGAATCCACGGTCAGGGGTGGGGTAGTGGTGGCGGCCCCCCCTAGAATTGCATGCAGCTCAGCGTAGAAGCGGCATGTCTGCGGCTCTGCCCCGGACCGTCCGTTTGCTTCTTTGGTTTTCTGGTAGGCTTGTCTGAGCTCCTTAACTTTCACACGGCACTGATATGAGTCCCTATTGTGGCCTCTCTCCATCATGCCCTTGGAGATTTTGTCAAATGTTTTGGCATTTTGTCTTTTGGACCGTAGTTCTGCTAGCACGGAATCCTCTCCCCATATAGCGATCAGATCCAGTACCTCCCGTGTGGTCCATGCTGGTGCTCTTTTTCGGTTCTTGGACTGCATGGTTACCTGTGCTGATGAGCTCTGTGTGGTCACCTGTGCTCTCCACGCTGGGCAAACAGGAAATGAAATTCAAAAGTTCGTGGGGCTTTTCCTGTCTACCTGGCCAGTGCATCCAAGTTTAGATTGCTGTCCAGAGCGGTCACAATGGTGCACTGTGGGATAGCTCCCGGAGGCCAATACCTTCGAATTTCGTCCACACTAACCCTAATTCGAACCGGCAATGTCGATTTCAGCGCTATTCCCCTCGTCAGAGAGGAGTACAGAAATCGATTTTAAGAGCCCTTTATATTGAAGTAAATGGCTTCGTTGTGTGGACGGGTGCAGGGTTAATTCGATTTAACGCTGCTAAATTCGAACTAAAATCGTAGTGTAGACCAGGCCTTACTGAGAAGCTTCCAAAATAAGTGTCTCCTTCTCTCTGATCTACCCCCATTCTTTCTTTTCCTGTAGTTTTATGACACAACAACCTCAGCATGTGAGGCCATGACCACCACCTACCACAGTTTTTGCATAATCAAAATCTATATCCTCATCCTGCCCTGTTTTCTTTAAAAAAGCACAGTAATGTTTTTCTAATGTTACCCCACTTGCCCAGTACTCTCATCATTCCTTTCACACTATATTCTTTCACCTCGAGGTGTCTCAGTTCTTCATAAAAAATGTGTATTTCTATAGAAGTCTCCCTGCATTGCCATAGTAGATGCTCAGCTGTTTCTTTAACTTTGCATGTTTTGCACCACCCATCTTTGTGCACATTTAATAGATATAAATTACCATTCAGGCCACAGTGACCTGTTAGTGCTCGAAATATAGTTACTTAGCTTCTTCTATCATAGCTGTGAAGTATAACGTTATCCTCAAGTTTAGGAAATACTTCATAGAACCTTCATCTTTTTTTTTCTCGTTGGTCCATATTTCTTGCCATTCTATCTTAAGTTCTCTCTTAATCAAGCTTTTGAATTCCTATGTGCTCAGAGGAACCTTTATATCAACCTCCTCATTTTTTTAAAGCATTTTTGCCTCTTTATATGCCATTTCATTCCCAGGTATCCCGACATGCACTGGAATCTACATCATTACATATGATTACCTAATTGTACTATTTCCATAGTTAAGTACAATTGTCCCCATTCTGAGTTGTCTGGGTCTCTCTTAAGCTCCTCCTACAGCTGAAACAGGCATGCAGGTGCGGTGGAGTGAAGACATCTGGACTCAGAACTGCTCCTCTTTCGTTTTTCAAAGTTATAAGTGACTGTAAACAGAGTGTTGTAATGGAAAGTGTTGGGCAATTTTAACTATAGGCTGCACTGTCAGCCCTACCAATAATAAAATTATAATAACTTTAGTAACTAGATTGTATGTACATATACGAATTTAGCATTTATAGAGTATCTTTCATCTGAACACAATCTCTATACAAACATTAATATAGGAAAATATATCAATTTTACAGATGAATAAACCAAGGCATAGAGTGATTGTGATTTGACTAAGATCACATAGTGATTCAGTGGCAGAGTTGAGAATAGAATTCAGGAGTCCTTTTTTCACCAGTAAATACCAAGACTTCCTTGTATTAACTAGGATAATGATGCATGTAATTCACTTCCCTTTTCCTTCCTCAGTTCTAGTCCTTAAATAATATAGCATCCATTTTGTTGCCATTGTACATCACAAGTTCCTGTAATATTTAATCTGTACACTTCACTATTTATCATTTTCCTTTCTAATTTTGTAATAAGTAGTTTTCTTTTTAAATAATGTCCTGCAGCTTTAGCGTTACTGGTTTTCCATCATATTAGAGTAAATTGGGGAATTATTTTTAATAACTACAGTCTGATAGATCATGTATTTTATACTTGGGAGATGTGCCTCAAGAAATATATGATGATTGAAATTGGTGCCACAGATGGATATTTTGAAAACAAAAAAGAAAATCAATAATAGATTAGCCTTGATTAGATGTTGACATTTAGCACTGCAGATCCAGAATGTTAAAATTTACTGACAACACAATCTTCCTCCTAATTTGCAACAGTACCTCTATTCTTAGTTCATATATATCATTGTGCATATATTGTAAAGGTTAATGAAGAAATGATAATAAAATTAGCAAAAAGCTCATCTGATTGTTCAGGCGTTAGCCTAAAGGGTTGAATGTTTTATAATCTAGTTTATCATATGTGAAATCTAATATTTTTGTTATATTAAATTTTATATTGCTAGAATATTTAGGTGAATCCAAAGACCCTTATGGCCTCATTTTTCCGCTCACACCAGTTTTATTTGTACTGTTGTTCTATTGAATTGAGTGAAGTTACTCCTGAATTACACTGATTTAAACTAGAGGAGAATCAGCTCTATAGTGAAACAGCATTAAACCACTGCTCATGGTTTTAATAAACATATCAAACACTGGTCCTAGTATGGAACCTTATGGCACCTTACTGTTAAGTGTTGCCATAATGAACAGTGATAATTTATTCCTACTCTTCTCGTCTCTTAACCAGTTTTTGATCCATGACAGTTTTTGATCCTCTCACTCCATTACTGCTTAGTTTGCTTTCTCGCCTCTTGTGAAAGACTTTGTCAAAATCTCCTAGGTTAGCTTTTCCAATAGCTAGTTTAAAATGGCTGAAGAAGCCACGAATTGCAGCTTGGCACTTCCTCCTTTAATCTCCATCCTCACAGGTGACATTTTCTCATTTACAAGTGACAAATGGTAGTTTAGAATATTAAGAATATTTTTGATTGTTCCTGTTCTCAAGCTTCTTCCATACTTTCACTGTGAAAATATCTTCTTGTTTTATTAAATTCACTTTTGGTGTTTGCAAGGACCACCTCCTGTTTAGTCCCCAGGAACAAAAAATGCCATTGAACACCCTTAGTTTTAACTGTAAATGTTTTAATTCCACCTCTCCCAAGCCCCAACAGCATTTGTACTGAATTGTCAGGGTTTTCATGGCACTTCAGTTTCTAAAGCAGTGGGCTAGGGGAGAAAATATCTGTGGGGAAAGGCAGAGAGGGACAGGTTGTTAAAAACAGAGAGAGAGAGAGAGTTACAAGTGTAACTGCCTTTGACACTAAAATCTCTATGGATATGTTTTCGAATTAGTTAAACAGCAATGGGTTTATTTTGCTCTTGCCTATTATGTATAATGGGTTTAGGGGTATAGTTTTTGCTTGAGTGAAGTAGTCCCAACTGTGTACCATTTTGAATTGGTGCACTATCATGACATCATCAAAATGTCCCAACCAGCCAATCAAACTGCAGCTTCCTCAGCCAGACTGTAGTCGTTCTCACTGAGGGCCATCACATATAGGTTGCATCGGCATCCTCCTTGTCACCCTTCCTGTTTAATGTGCATGTACAGCGGATAAAGATGTTTTAGATGGTGTCTCCAATATGACATACAATTTGACTTTTCATTACACCTGATGGTCTCTGAAGGAGATGAGTAAATAAGTAAAATAAAGCAATTTATGCTTAATCCAGATAATGAGGAAGCAGAGCTGATAATAACGGGAAGAATACAAAGGAAATGGCCAGGAACTGTGGGTGTTCCTGTTTCCAATTCTCACAATTTTATTGAGTCACACAATATTTTGTGCTTTTCTTAGAGCTCTAGCTTCTGGAATTTGGTTATTACCCGAGAATCTCAGTTTTCATTAAAACCAAGTACTTTTCTAGCCTTCATGGTTGCAGGGAAAAACTGGAAAACATAAACCCTAAACATTCCAATGCCAGAAGATAAATAAAAAGAAGCCAAAATAAAATATTTTTAAAAACCTTATTACTTTTAAGCCAGTCTTTGGGGGGCAAGGGGAGGACTAACATGATGTTTGAAACCTTGAGTAGGCCTGAGTGTACCTTTTAGTGGAATTCCTTCTATGACATTTGCTAATAAGGTTTTCTGTCTTGGGGTCATTTTGGATTCATTTGTGCACATGGACTCTCAAGGCACTACAGTAGAAACCACAGATGTTACTTTTCCCACCATAATTGGCATGGAAGCTGACTAGTGCTTTTCCATGTGTACCTCACCACATTGATTCATGCAACTGTAATCTCTAGGTTAGATTACTGCAATGCACTCTACTTGGGCTACCTTTGAAAAGGGCTTGGAAAGATTCAGCTAGTACACAATCCATCTGCTCATCTCTTGTGAATGGCAAGTTATTTTGAGCATATAGCTCCACCATGGCATGCTCTTCACCCAATATCTATTTGCTATCAGGTTGATTAGCCCAGTGAGACCCAAATGGTCAGAGATGCCCCTCTTTGTATATCCTATGGAAAGAGTGAAAATGCTTTCCTGATCAGGGACTTTTTTATTACCAGAGTCTGGTGAGCTAGGAAGAATTGTGTAAGATTTCTTTGACCTTAGCTGGTATTTTCTTAGTAGGACATATGTTTATATTCGGGCTTGATTCTGTGGACTTTCTCACTACTAATCCTTGTGCAATTAGACATGTTCACTGGGAACCACACATGTCAGAGTTGGCAGAGGTAGATTTTTCATTAATGTAAGGCAAGACACCTGCAAAATACAAAACTCCCAGGTATAGAAATTAATGGAAGGAAGTTAAGAACATGGCTCTATGTTTAAATTTAGTCATAGATAGCAGAAGTATAGAACTAATACTGTATGATCATTTGCAAACCTGGATGCCAAATTAGTCATAACAATCCTTATTTAGATATGTAAATAAGTTGGCCTGAATCTCAGAGCTGCTGAGCACTGACAACTCTGATTTGAAGTTGCTCAGCACCTCATTAAATAAGGCTATTCACTTAGGAGCTTAAATGTGTTTAACTAATTTTAGGCACTCAAGTTTTTGAAAATTTTGGTCTAAATACACCATATGTTATAAAGATTTTTGTGTTCTAATTTTAAATGCAAGTAAAAGAAGAAAACACTTTCTGGAAAAACAAGAATCAGATTTTAATATGCAAGGGTTTATGATGAGTTATCAAACTAGCACTCTACAGTAAACAGAGACAATTAAAACGAAGAACGAAGCAGAGGAATAAGCACAATCCAATTTACACGTTCAGCAACTCAAGATGCAAGAAGAACACATTTATAAGCATCCCACTATGGTGCTGGACTTCATCAAGGTGCTATTTTGAAAGCAAACATAAAACCAAATTTCTGTGTACTTTAAGAAACACAAAGACTTTTTTTTATTTTTATTTCTGTAAAATGATAGTTTCATAAATAAAGCTGACAAAATATAAAGAAAGAGACTTTTCTTTTACAGACAGTAAGACATAACGGCAATAGATAAGCAGATAGATAGAAAGAAGAGGAAAGGCTTAAGCCCATCGACTTTCTCTTAGAGTTTCTCTTAAATGAGCATTCTGACTTGCAATCTTTTATTTATATAAAAAAAATTAGCAAAAAAACCCACCATATGTGTGAACACCTGTATGTTTCATCATGGTATAGCTGTGTGGATTTGTACAGCTTTGCAAGGTTCTGAGCCTGACAAAAAATGCATATAAAAGAATAGTTTTAAAAAATTTAATTGTTTTTAATTTGAGCGAGTGGGGTGTCATATGGTGGCTGGGCTCATGAAGTAGAGATGGAGTTCAGCTGTATCTGTGACAAACTTAGCTCATTTCCCTGAGTGTGACAAATGTGGCAATCACATGCAGTAGCTTTGGAGCAGCATATTCTATTAAGTTTATGAAACCGTTATGTAATGCTATGGGCCAGGGATTGTGTGCAACTCCAAGGTGGGGAAGGGTTGTCACAGCTCCTCCAGGAACTAAGAATAGTGGGGAGTGGTTACTGTGAATCACTCAAGTTGTAAACACCACCAGAGAAGTACCTGGGGAGGTCTGCGTATACTGATTCAAAGTGGATTTTCCAAAGATCAACAAACAAAGGGCCTTTGTCATAGAAAGGCTGGATTTAAACTCATTCAGGGCTTTCTTTCTGATCCAGCAAACAGACAGGACCTTCTGTCTATGGGAAGCCTGAGCCCTTGCAAAAAGGTTGGGAAGATTTTGGTCTACTTGGGCCCTGTAAGACTGAGGGATGATCCCTAGTAAGCTTTGAGCATATAGGAACTTTTATTGTTTTTATATGGCTTCTCTGTGATGCTTTTATTTTAAAAATAAATGTGCTGGCTTAGAAAGAGCTGTGTGGTAACTTGTAATGGCTGTAGGGTGACCAGACAGCAAGTGTGAAAAATCGGGACAGGAGGGGTGTGTGTGTGTGTGGGGGGGGGGGAATAGGTGCCTATATAAGACAAAGTCCCAAATATTGGGACTGTCCCTATAAAATAGGGACATCTGGTCACCCTAAATGGCTGGCAATACACTGTTCATAGCCCTCAGAGAGAAAGCAATGCACAGGTGCTGGCCATATTAGGCAGACTGTGACAGAGAAGATGAGTAATGAATGAGGTCGCCTGACTAATTCAGGTCAGGCTTAGGGATCCCAGATAGGGAATGTGAAGACCTTGGGTGAAGTCTTCAACACTGTTGCTTAGTAGGGCTGGAAGTGCTAGGCAGGACAGAGCCTGGGAAGCTGCAGCTGGCCTGAGGAAGCAGCTGCAGGTAAGTGCTGCAAGGGGCAAGACTGACTTCTGCAGGGAGTAAAGGGAGTGTTTTGGAGTAAACGGAGTGTATAACCCAACTCCAGAAGCGAGGGTTGAGGACTCCAGGTTCCCAGAGGGTGACACTGTTTGGGTTACAATCCAGCTCCAGGAAAGAGGACTGAGGTGGGGGGGTCCTCATTCAGAGAGAGAAAGATGCTGAACTGAACCTAGGTCTGGCAAGGAGGGCTGCCTTCTGATTAGAGAACTACTTGAACTGTGGAGTACCAATGTGTGACCTAAATAAATTGGACCTCCTCCAGAATGTTTTAAGATAATATTGACTAGGTGGAGTCTTTGAGAAGCCCTGAGAGTGAGGGAAACTGAGGCAGGGTGTTGCAAAGCCATGCAAGGCCACAAAGTGTGCTCTGGAGGCAGAGCCCCATTTATAGGGGAAAACAGTTTCAACTAGTTATTCCACTTTTATTATGTAAAACTGCTCTGGGTCACAAAATTCAGTTTTGCAGGACATTAGTCCATAATATGTGCTGTACCCTTTGGAGGGTTATGTTAAAGATCTGGGCAGTAATTCAGAAACATTTAATCTGTGTGTTTGTGAGGCGGGGAGAGGGGGTTTCATGCTATGCTTCTTTGGGGTGGTATATTCTAAAGGGACAATAAATTAGTCTCTTGACATCCTTTAGATTCAGGAGCAGAAGTTAACACTGAAAGGGATGGTTTATCAATATCAAGGAAATGGCTGAACCTCAGTGGAGATGGGAAGGCATTATTTGTATTTCATTGTAACATTTTGGTTTTTAAATATTTACAGTTGTTTAACAGAAAAAGTTGAACTACATCCTTAGAACATTTTTACTTCAAATATCTTGTAGCTTCTTTCATCTTTCATGTTTGTCATTTCCCATTTACTCTGATATTAACAAAGTGTTATTACAAAAATTTCCTCACCTGTGTTTTTAATCACATGCTGTACCCAGTGGTGCACGTGCTTGCACAGAGGACAGAAATGGACTGGGATATCTAGTTGTTTAAACAACCACACTTATTCTAACCATAACCAAGGAAGTAATTGACTCCACCACTTGGCAAACAAACATGCTAAAAGTCAAGTTCCCCAGGAACTATGCAGAATGCAAATAAACATTTGGCCTCTAATTTGCCTAAATGTTCGTTTTACCCAATAATCTTCACCAGTTCTAGTCACAGACTGCAGATAGGCTTTGTCAACTACTGTTGTAACTGCATCTGAAGATTACTACTTTGAGCCACAGAGAGAAGGTCCCTTAAAGAATCACTGCTTTCTTCCAACCTCCTTGCATACTGTATGCTAAATGCTTCTAAGCAGCAGTATGTTTGAAGAAAAATTTCCAGGTTAACTGAAGTTGCTCAGTTGTGTGACCTGATTTACTGAATCACAAAGTTGAAATAATTTCCTCCTCTCACCCCATATGTTGGCTTCATCTGGAGATAACAGCCCCATGGCTAATGTTCTGCTATACTAAATATGCCAAATGACACTTATACATAACTAGCAAAAGAAATTGTGAATCTGATATTATAAAAACTTTGAAAATCTGTTGAGGTTGCAAAATATGCAAAACTTAAGCTTTAAGAGTTGTACATCTTCATTCTTAGTTCCTAAAGAAGGTGAAGGGTGTCTACAGCCTAGAGCAAAGATGTGAAGAAGCTAATGCAGATATCAGCGGATTACCCTTTTTAGCCAGTTTTTCAGTCGGGTTATGGGAGTGGATGAGAGAAGGATACAATGTGTGTCCCTTCTTAGATGGCAATCCATTTTGATGCTAAATTTAACATATTTGACCCAGATTTTCCCATCCCACCTTTAACTATGGAGGGGACATTACACTAGCAGGGAAGGGTATGCCTTGTATGTGGAAGAGTCCCTTCCAAATATATGCCAACTCAAGCTTTTATCGTGCATCTCTTTTTTATTTCTTAAAACCCCAACTTCTGGAGTCAGGCAATTACATGAAAATCTCAGCTTTCATTGCAAAAAAAGTTTCTAGCTTTCATGGTTAAGGAGAAAAGCTTGAAAATATGAACCCTAAAGGCTAAAAAACCAGAAGCAATATTGCCAACCTCAAAAAATCATGAGTCAGACCCCAGAAAATTAGGTGGTTTATTATTTTTAAATTCCCCCTCCTCACCCCAGTGTGAGACAATTATAGTATTGTCCAGTCTCCTGAATCACAGAGCAAGGTGATTTTGGCCCCTGCTGCAGGAGTTCTGACTGGAAGACCCCACTGAGATCAAATTACACAGATTTCTATATAATGTGCCTATTGACACAGAGCTTCCAGCTTCTCCTCAGACTCCAAAATTCTAACTACTTTGTCTTTCTTAGCCCCACATCTATCCATCCCCCAGTCTAGCAACAAACTATGCACCCCCTCCAAATCCACATTTGTCCCTTGGCCCGCAGCATACCTCTCCTGCAACTCCAGAAGTTCTTCACCCACCACCGCCACCCCTTACGCGGCCTGGCATTGCCGCATCAGAAAGGAGAAGGGGTGAAGACAACAGACTGACCCATTTGCACAAGAGGAGAAGAAGGTACAGAACCACAGAAGGAACAGAGAGGAAAGAATTGCTGGGCTCTTTCTGCTCACTCTTCTCCTCTTGTGAAAATAGGATCTGCTACTCCCTCTCCTGCTACTCAAAAATTCTGAGAGGAAGGGAAAGCACTCTCTTTTTCCTAGAGCAGTGTTGATTTGGCTGCCCTTCCCCAGGAGGCAGTGAAGTTTAGAAGGCAACCAATCAGAAGTTTTTCCTCCTAGGCAGGGCTGAAAGTTGCTTTAGCAAGAATATAAAATCACACAATTCACAGTTAAATTGTGTAAGTTGGCAACACTGCATCAGGATGTATTTCAAATTTTTATAAGTTTTAACTAGTCTCATGATTTTAGAGTCTCTCTATCAAGCACTCCACCCAGATTATAGCTGCCTCGGGGGTGGGGGAGGGCTTAGGTATGTGATAAAGTGTTTTGTTGTTGTTGTTTTAAACTGGGGCTGTAATAACTCTTGGATGCAGCTTCTCTGGGGACTAGAAGGAGGATATGTCTTCCCTGTCTGGATCTGTATACAGAGTCCTCTGCAGGGTTTAGAGAGGGGGAGGAATAATACCACTGAGATATCAGATGGTACCTCCGTGCTATGGAAGGTGTGTGCGATGAGGGGTAAGACCTCTCTTATGTAAGTTTTTGGGGCACAATCTGACCCTTTAAATTAAAAAAAAAAAAAAAAAAGACATGACACAGTCGAACTGTCACTCTCTCTAATATACCCTTGCCACACAAGTACTAGTATAATGTCCTGTAACTATACAGAAACATTTAATGCAAATTAATAATTTTCCTAAATATTTTTTCACTCCATGTAATTCTGTACAGAAAAAAAGATGAGAAATTATACCCAGCAAAGTGAGACTGCAACTGATGTTTTATCTTAATGTAGTATAATTCATTGTCCATTTTCCCCATGATTTGATATCTCTTGGTCATTAGAAAAATTGCTCAATACTGTATATTTTATTGCTCTTAAATCAAATAAATTAAGCAATTGAACAATATAAAAGAGGTAATCTACACTACTATAAATTTATAATTTACATGAATAACATCTTACATTCCCCCTTCATCTGTTATAAATTATAAGATCTAAATCATTTATTTTGATTTGTGAGTGAACTAGAAATGCACGAATTACAGGCATCAAGAAAGCAAAATGAAATGCTGATGAAAGTATCTATCACTGTTAGTAGGAAAAAACAGACAGTGTTTAACAATTTGTTGTTTTTACTGATGATGGGTCAGAGAAACACCTCTAGAATCCGATATTAATATTCATTAAATATTCTGAGAAGGGTTTTGAACAGTCAGGAAAATTAGACCAATGACCTGCTTTGATTCTGGTTCTCTCTTAGGAAGTGCTCATACTGGGGCAGCTGCTGTTATAAGAATTTAGGGGTCTCAAATCTGAGTAGTTATTCTGTTAACTTGAATTTCTCCTACCTTTTATTATCATAAGAGTCATACTTGCTTTAAGGTTCAACAAGAATCTACTATGTTTACCGTTCTATCAATCAGGAAGATATCTGATTAGCTGTAAAAGGAAAGAGATGCTTTTTGAAAATATTTTTTAACTCGAGATAGGGTTTTTTGTTGTATGGTATTTTTAGCATATTCTTTCCCTTCACCTCTGCATTTAACTAGGAATGACTTAACATTTTCCATTCTACAAATATGCCATTTTTACCCTTATTCCTTTCAGCTCATTCACTGACACACTTTCTTTTTTAATAGGTAATATATGAAAATAGAAAAACCTTTGACCATAAACTGTTGTTATGCTTACCAATGTAAATCTTGGGTTGCCTACGTGTTAACTCTGTTGAGGATAATGGTGTTATTCCAGATTTACTCAATTATAACTGAAAATGCAATGTGCCCAGTTGTCTGAAAAGCATACAGTCTACAGTGGTTGCTATCTGAAAGTGGGCTAGAAAGGAGTATTTCAGGTGTTGAGTGACAAATAATGTTATCCTCCAAATTACTACAAATTTATAGTCTAGACTGTAGAGGAAAAAAGAAATGTCAGATCTTGGTTGTTTCTCAATGCCAATTCAGGGATATGACTCCCACTATCTTTTCAGTAGGTTTCTCTGTCAAGTGTAAGGGGGCACCATGGTTTAAACCAAGGAAAATAATCACAATTATTAACTATGGCCTTTTCTTGTAGCTACAGGCCACAGTGAAAGGCAGGCTGCATCCACACACACTGCCATGGAGCTACAAATGGCAGCAAAAGGCTTTGGTAGTGGGGAGGCAGTAGAAAATGTCTTTGGCAGCTCCTTGCTGTCACAGCCTTTCCCTACAGTGGGATGCTGCACTGCTAACAATAGCTCTGTAGACTTAGCTGGCACTGTTCGGGCATGTAGAAAGCCGTGCAGGTTATATACTCTAAGGGTTCAGGCATATAGGGCACTATGCTCTACTTTCCTAAGCCATGCCGCCTCCTCTGTGCTGCTGTTTACATCCCTGCTAGCTGGGTATGCAGTGCCTGCACTCTACGTGCCACTAAGTGTAGACTTACTCTGATTCTTTTATAATTAAATGAAGGGAAATAAAATAATAATCAATGTTTACTTTAGATACTAACATTTTCTATATGCATTTACATGTAAAACATTTGCAACTATACCCCTCAAAGAAGCTTGTCATCTCAAGTGCTTAAATAACAGCCAAGGTTTGCACCATTGAGAGGAAACATACATGAGGTACAAGTAACCAGCACTCTTTTTGTATGCAAAACATTTTCCAACCATCAGTGTTTTTTTCTTAACATTGAAGGCTTTACAGTGCTTATAAAGGGAATTACTTTCAGTAAAACAATTCTTTAGCAACCTTTGAGTCAGTGTAAATTAGATGCTTTTACTTGCAGGGTGGGGGAGAGGGCAAAGGAAAGCTTAGTTTTATGGCTTCTGATAATATCTCTTCTGCATCACTTTTAATTCTGAATTCCAGCATCAACCAATGTGCCACTGATCCATGCTCTCACTTATGCCCAAGCTCCTTGATCTATTCTGTCCATCATCCATCCTTTCCCCCCATCATCATAGCTCACCAATCAGTCTCCTGTCTCTGAATCCCACATCTTTCCCCAGCTTCCCAGTTAAAATCTCTGCTTCTCCTTCTACTCTTTACCCCCATGCTTTCATTAAAACTACCTTTAGACCCACAGTCCATCCTCTGACTTCTGCTGAGCATCCCCAGTTCATCCTCTGCCCACACACCTCTTCAATCCATGATCACTGCCACCTGTCCATCTTCTGAGACCCCCAGGAGTCCCCTATTTACCTTTTTCCCAACCCCAGTACCATGAATCAATTTTCTGTCCTCATGGTAATTAATTTTTTTCATTCCTGCCCTTCCACCCAATGATTTCCAGACAAATCTCTCCTCAGTCCAACCCTCTTCCACTCGGCATCCTCAATCAATTTTTTGGGGGGATGGCATCTACTCATCTTTTTAGGCCTATCAATTCACATTATGCCCTCCCAAAATACATTCAGCAAAGGCTACTTTTATTCTTAGGGCTGGTCTACACTAGGGGGGGGGTGTCGATGTAAGATACGTCGACTTCAGCTACGCTATTCCTGTAGCTGAAGTTGCGTATCTTATTTCGACTTACCTCCCGTCCTCACGGCGCGGGATCGACGGCCGTGGCTCGCCCGTCGACTCCGCTACCGCCGCTCGCCCTGGTGGAGGTCCGGAATCGATGGGAGCGCGTTCGGGGATTGATATATCGCGTCTAGATGAGCTGTGATATATCGATCCCCGATATATCGATTGCTACCCGTCGATCCGGCGGGTAATGTAGACGTGGCCTTAGACATTACCTCTTCCTCACTGCCATAGCCAATTCACCTCATCTCTCTAGAAATCTCTGCCTCCCCAGAGCACTGCACTCCAGCCAGGTGAGCCTCTGCCTCCCCCTGACAACTGATCTTCGGGTATGTCTACACTACGAAATTAGGTCGATTTAATAGAAGTCGATTTTTTTAGAAATCGATTTGATAAAGTCAATTGTGTGTGTCCCCACTAAGCGCATTAAGTCGGCGGTGTGCGTCCACAGTACCGAGGCTAGCGTCGACTTTCAGAGCGTTGCACTGTGGTAGCTATCCCACAGTTCCCGCAGTCTCCGCCGTCCATTGGAATTCTGGGTTGAGCTCCCAATGCCTGATGGGGCAAAAACATTTGTCGCGGGTGGTTCTGGGTACATGTTGTCCCAACCCCCTCCCTCCCTCCATGAAAGCAACGGTAAAAAATAGTTTCTTGCCTTTTTTCCTGGGTTACCCATGCAGACGACATACCACGGCAAGCATGGAGCCTGCTCAGCTCACTGTCACCGTTTGTCTCCTGGGTGCTGCTGGCAGATGCAGTACTGCAGTGCTACAGTGCTACCGCCTTGCAGACGGCAGACAGTACAATACGACTGCTAGCCGTCGTCGTCGTCCCGTGGGTGCTCCTGGCCAACCTCAGTTAGGTTGATCGGGGGCTCCTGGGCAGACATGAGTGCTCCTGACCGGCTGCGGTGAGGTTGGTCAGGGGCGCCTGGACAAAAATGGGAATGACTCCAGGTCATTCTCTTCTTTAAGTTTCATCTAATGGAGATTCAGTCCTGCCTGGAATATCATGCCAGCTGGAGGCTTCTGCCTCAGGCTGTTCTCCCAGTCGGCAGCACCGCGCGGTCACACTTACCCCAGCAAACCCCTTGCTCCCATGGCTCACGAAGCCTGGACAGTAGTAAGGAGCAGTTCAACTATAGGCTGAGCAAGTGCATAATGGTGGTAGAATGTGCCTTTGGATGTTTAAAAGCTCGCTTGTGCAGTTTACTGACTCGGTTAGACCCTCAGCGAAACCAATATTCCCATCGTTATTACTGCTTGCTGTGTGCTCCACAATATCTGTGAGAGTAACGGGGAGACGTTTATGGCGGGGTGGGAGGTTGAGGCAAATCACCTGGCCGCTGATTACGCGCAGCCAGACACCATAGCTGTTAGAAGAGCACAGCAGGGTGCGCTGTGCATCAGAGAAGCTTTGAAAACCAGTTTCATGACTGGCCAGGCTATGGTGTGAAAGTTCTGTTTGTTTCTCCTTGATGAAAACCCGCCCCCTTGGTTCACTCTACTTCCCTGTACGCCAACCGCCCTCCCCTCCCCCCTTTGATCTCTGCTTGCAGAGGCAATAAAATAATTGTTGTTTCAAATTCATGCATTCTTTACTAATTCATCACACAAATGGGGAGATAACTGCCAAGGTAGCCCGGAAGGGGTGGGGGAGGAGGGAAGCACAGGGGTGGGGTAGTTGTAGGGGCACCCCCTAGAATGGCATGCCGCTCATCATAGAAGCGGCATGTCTGGGGCTCTGACCCGGAGCGACTGTTTGCCTCTCTTGTTCTTTAGTAGGCTTCACGCGGCACTGCTGCGGGTCCCTGTAATAACCTCTGTCCTTCATGTCCTTGGAGATTTTTTCAAATATTCCGGCATTTCGTCTTTTGGAACGGAGTTTTGATAGCACGGATTCGTCTCCCCATACAGCGAGCAGATGCAGTACCTCCTGTTCGGTCCATGCTGGAGCTCTTTTGCGATTCTGGGACTCCATGGTCATCTGTGCTGATGAAATCTGCATGGTCACCTGTACTGATCAGCTCGCTACGCTGGCCAAACAGGAAATGAAATTCAAAAGTTCCCAGGGCTTTTCCTGTCTACCTGGCCAGTCCATCTGAGTTGAGAGTGCTGTCCAGAGCGGTCACAATGGAGCACTCTGGGGTAGCTCCTGGAGGCCAATACCATCGAATTGCATCCACACTCCCCCAAATTCAACCCAGCAGGGTCGATTTCAGCGCTAATCCCCTCGTCGGGGAGCAGTACAGAAATCTATTTTAAGAGCCCTTTAAGTCGACAAAAATGGCTTCGTCGTGTGGATGGGTGCAGGGTTAAATTGATCTAATGCTGCTACATTCGACCTAAACTCATAGTGTAGACCGGGGTTTCGTCTCTCCCTGACACACCTCTCAGTCTATCCACCGTCTCTCTCTCTCTCTCAGCCAGTTGATTTCCCTGCCTGTACCAGATCCTCATTTATCTCCAGGCTTCATTCAAGGCTCATTGTAGAGCTGTGTGTCCAACTGATCCTTTTTTTTCCCTTTGGTTTGCTGGGCATTCTGAAAAACTGGGGTAGTGTGGGATTGTTTTGGAAAAATTCTTCAAAATTTCCAGTGAAACAAAAAGTTAGAAAAAATCATCTTGAGTCAAATGAAACATTTTGTTCAACCCAAAAGTAAACACTTAAACGATTAAACAAAATTTGAAAGGTTCTTTTATTTTTTTAAATGAACTAAAATTTCAACTAAAATAATTTTGAATTGAAAAACCAAACGTGTTTTGAAAATGTCAAAACAAAATGTGCTTTGAATTTTCTCTTTTAGGCTTATTTCAACTGAATCAACTTAGCAAAATTCACAATGTTTTTAATTGAGCTGAATCTGCATTTTTTTGGGAGAGGGGGGTAAATTTTGGGCAATTTTTTTTCCCCAGCTCTAGTTCCCAGTAGTCCTGTTCCTCCTCTGACTGCACAGTGTCACTGTGTGCTTGTGAGGGCACTCCCCTAGGAAAAGGCAGAGTCAGTGTGATATCTGTTCTGTCCCTAGGGCTTTCATAGCCAGGTAGTGAGTGTCACAAGAGAAGCCAGAGCAGCTCATTCTATTCCTGAATCCCTTCCTTTTTTATTATATGTAGGGCTTCTGTTTTTCTGAGTTTATTCATCTCATTTACCAGGGTTTATTTTTAGCACTTTGAGTTTTATGTAGATGTCTAAAAATCATTTTCACATCTTTCTCTTGTGTATATACTGTAATGAATAATGTATATCACACTACGGTACTGAGTAATCTCTCTGTAATGTTCCTTAGTGCACTTTAATGTAGTACTGTTTCAAACTACGTTAGTACTGGGGAACTTTGAGTGCATACCAACAGGGTCTACATGGGCCAACTAATGTGCAACAAGTTATTGCACTTTAGAAATCATATCCCTATAGTCTGCGTTATTATTCCGTATAGTAAAGCCCTTTGATACAAGTAACCATTTTCAGTGTTTGTTGGACAAACCCTTTTTTTGGGGGGGGGGTGTTTTGTCTGTTTAGCAGTTAAAACTGAAAATCAGAAGTCCTACTTGTATGCAAGGAGGGAGCTGCTGTAGGAGGGCAGAGCACCTGATCAGTGTTGTATGCTCACAGGGACAGGGAGAAAAGAAAGTGTAGAGGAGGTGTGATGCCCCATCCTGTCTGTCTATGGTTCTGGATGTGGTAGTGGGAAGATGGGCTCTATGATAGGAAACCACGACATCTCATTCCGTCTGTTTTGCTTATCAGCTCTGGAGATGTAGGAGTAGGAGACTTTATGGACACCCTAAAGAAGAACTTCCTTTTAATACTAAGGCTTCATCTAGAATGGAAAAATCTTACTTCCATAGCTATTATGCTTATCACAGCTCCTTATTCACCGACTTTTATCTTGGCACTTAAACAACTTACTAGCATGTTTTCCTTCACCACATTGTCAAGATAGTTAAGTCCCAGGCAGACTGCAAAGAGCTACAAAAGGATCTCACAAAACTGGGTGACTAGGCAACAAAATGGCAGATGAAATTCAATGTTGATAAATGCAAAGTAATGCACATTGGAAAACATAATCCCAACTATACATATAAAATGATGGGGTCTAAATTAGCTGTTACCACTCAAGAAAGAGATCTTGGAGTCATTGTGGATAGTTCTCTGAAAACATCCACTCAATGTGCAGCAGCAGTCAAAAAAGCGAACAGAAAATTGGGAATCATTAAGAAAGGGATAGCTACTAAGACAAAAAATATCATATTGCCTCTATATAAATCCATGGTATGCCCACATCTTGAATATTGCATGCAGATGTGGTAGCCCCATCTCAAAAAAGATATATTGGAATTGGAAAAGGTTCAGAAAAGGGCAACAAAAATGATTAGGAGTATGGAACTGCTTCTGTAAGAGGAGAGATTAATAAGACTGGGACTTTTCAGCTTGGAAAAGAGATGACTAAGAGGGAATATGATAGTGGTCTATAAAATCATGACTGATGTGGAGAAAGTAAATAAGGAAGTGTTATTTACTCCTTCACATACCACAAGAACTAGGGGGTCACCAAATGAAATTAATAGGCAGCAGGTTTAAAACAAACAAAGGGAAGTATTTCTTCATACAACGCACAGTCAACCTCTGGAACTGTTTGCCAGAGGATATTGTGAAGGTGAAGACTATAACAGGGTTCAAAAAAGAACTAGATAAATTCATGGAGGATAGGTCCCTCAATGGCTACTAGCCAGGATGGGCAGGGATGGTGTTCCTAGCCTGTTTGCAGAAGCTGGGAATGAGCAACAGAGAATGGATCACTTGATGATTACCTGTTCATTCCCTCTGGGGCACCTGGCATTGGCCACTGTTGGAAGACAGGATACTGGGCTAGAAGGACCTTTGGTCTGACCAGTAAGGCCATTCTTGTGTCCTTAAGCTTCACATTGATTATATAGTTACCTTTTTACAAGGGATGTTCCTACATGTGGTTTCATACCTCTCAACCTGCCCAGGCCCAAATGTGGGAAACAATGTGTGACACAGACCCTATGTGAGACAATAAAATATATTCATTTGGGAAACTCAAAAGGTGGTGAGATTTATATCTTTAGTGTAAGTAACTCATGCTTTATTTCTGCTATAACTTTCAATAATACTGAAAACCTATTTCTATGGAGATAAATAACTTTGGGACTAAAATGAGTGAAGTCATTCAAAATAAGGAAAACTTAAGATGTACACCTCTACCCTGATATAACGCTGTCCTCGGGAGCCCAAAAATCTTACTGCGTTATAGGTGAAACCGCGTTATATCGAACTTGCTTTGATCCGCTGGAGTGCGCAGCCCCGCCTGCCCGGAGCGCTGCTTTACCGCGTTATATCCGAATTCATGTTATATCGGGTCACGTTATATCAGGGTAGAGGTGTATTTATAGTTTATAGAAGCAATAATTTTCTTGAGGGAGAAGTATAAGGTGTTTCTTATTTGTCATATTAAAAGCACTTTTTTCCTTTTGACTTCCAAAATGTTGAAATATAAAGGGCATACTTTGGAAGTCAAAGCTGAGGTAGCGGTAATTATTCATACTCTATTATGTCATAGAGAAATTGGCTACTCTTTCACAACTCTTTTTCTTGTTGAAATGCAATACTTACCCATCTCTAAATTCCTTCTGATACCTTAAGCATTTCCATTGCACCTCGTTCTTTGATTGGAGGCAAACATAATTGCTATAATATTTGTTCTCTCATCTAAGAAAGTACTTAATTGGTACAATTGAAGGGCTATTTATCCCCTCCCCCATTTCTCAGATATCTTGCTAGGTGGAACAGCAAAAAAAATTGTCCCTGCAAACAGAGTAATACAAAATTCTTAATTCTAATTCTAATTGCTAACACAGTGATACAAATCTAGATGTTCCAAAGTCCTCAGCTAATAGTGTTGATGCAGTATTATACACTCTATTTTTGGCATTGCCTTTTAAAGTTCCTCAGCACCACTCCAGCAATCCTCAGTGACATTCCCCTTGCATCACTGGGTTATGTAAGAGGTACTTAAGTCTGAAGTGGTCCTTTTGAAGCCCTGTTTTGAACTAAGTAAGTAAGTCAAACCACTACTATTGCATTTCCAAAAGTAGTCATGCAATATTTTTGCTGCATTTTCCCTACATAATCACTATTCCCACAGACATATTAATTACAGGTAAATGGAAGTCTGAGAAATGCCTTCCCAGCCCGTGTTACAAGAGACTCCTTGCTACAAAAGTCTATTTTCAGTTATCTTAGAAATACCCTTATACAAATCTTATAAGTAAGTAGTGTAAAAAAAAAAAGATCCTTACTAAAACAAGTACTCGCTTGCGTCTATAACTAATTCTTCTGGGGTTTTTTTCTACTGGACATTAAGGAGCAATGGAGTAGGATATGAGGTGTTGAAAATGCCTCTTTGTATCAGCATCCTCACATTTTCCCAAATAAATAAGTATACTAAAGTAGTATGGAGAAATTGGGTCTATTAAATGCTTTGTATCAGATTTCACATCAGTAGAAAGAGCTTTTTCTACTATTGGAATATTTAGTTACAGTAATAGGAAAAAATAATTATACATCAGTAAATACTAGACAGATTATTACAGACTAGGTATAATAGTGGGCAGACTATATGAACTATGAAGTTCTCAGGTCTCTAATATTCTTCAGTTACCAATGGACTCTTAGGATTTCAAAGTTAACTCCCTGTATGTGCCTTTACATTATATCATTCAAAGCTAAAGGTCAAACTCTGCATGTGTTAGTATTGTGTACTTCATGCTGTCCAATTCTGCAAGGCAATTTGGGTTTTTGGTAAGAGCATCAAAACAGTATCTTCTACAAATGACATAACTGTCACTTATTTGTTAATGTTAGAAGCATTGCAAACCTGATTGTTTATATAAACAATTTTAGCCCTCATGCTGATATTACATGGTACATAAAGAGACTGAGACTTTCAAAGCTACCAATTATTAGCATGTACTTCAGTTTGACAGCCTGACCTGGCACCTATAAAATGTACATGCTGTGAAGCTTGGTGCTTGACACTATAAATTATAAATGAAGAGTTAGCAGAAAGTGACAGACTGGCTCAGTGAATGAGGATTACAAAGCTGAGAAACATTAAATTGACTAGCTAGGTGGATATTTCCTAAAACGAGTTAGGAAATATTTAATTGTCATGAGAATAAGACTAGTCTTTTTCTGGATCTAGCTGTCATGAGTAAGCAACTCTCATTGCTATTTCAATTGTATTTGTTTTTGGTGGGCTCCTAATGCTCTGCAATAAAAATGGTATTAAACTAAGCATTTTACATAGCTGATTCTCTTGTTAACATTTGCCTCAGATGGTCTGAGGTCTATTACATATCACATTTGCTTTATATTTTTTCCTTCATCTTCATTCCTTGTAACTTATTTATTCTCTTGCCTTTACATAATTTGTTTTTAAAATATGGAAATGAGACAAAACATTCTTAAGCTTATCAAAGACTTCTGTCTTTAAAGCAGATATCTGCTTTAAATCACAGAGAAGCCATGTGAGGTAAAATGACTTATTTTCCTCACTACACTGGTAACTTTGAAAACCACACTTGCTTCTCCCAGTAGATGTTTGTTGCCTGCTGACATGTACATGCTGCTGACAGCAGTATGAATGCTTGCCAGCCAGCTTTAACCCCTCAAGCAAGCAGGAAAAATACATATTTTGATTGTATTCCTCTTCTCCCATCCTTCATATGTTGCTTGGTTTCTCCCTGAAGTGCTAAGACAACATGTCCTTGTATAAGATGACACACAACGTAGCACAACAGGGCCCTGACTCTGGGTACAGTTGTAATTAATACTAATACCCTTTCACTCTCCAAGAGGTGTATTTCCTGGTTCATTCATACATCTCCTGGGTGACTTCTGAGTGGTAGCTCCAATTCTGCACAATGTCACCGTGGGTACACTGTCTTTGCCCCTTGTGCACCAGTTCATCCAAACGTTTTGAAGGCTTTATTTTTAACTGCTGGAGGCACTGTGATAAAGCACTAAAATGGGAATCAGGAAACCTGGGTTCTATTCACAGCTTTGCCACTGATGGGCTGTGCAACTTTGGGCAAGTCACTTCACATCTGTACCTCAGATTCCCTGCCTGTAAAGCAGGGACAATGATATTGTACATTTAACATCAAAGGCCTACAATTTTCAGGCATAACACATTTTTTAATTTACTTATCATGGTACTAGATTAATTTTGCTAATTAAACTGGTTTATAGACTGAAAAGTAAGAGTAATTTTTTGTTCATTAAATGTTTGACTACATAAAATTGAAAAGGTCAGTCTCTCATTGCACTCTGCATGAGCGCCACTGTGACATGATGCACAGTTCTGCCTTGGGCTGTCCGAAAAGGACTACTGGTAGGCATTCTGGCCACTTAAAGCTTCTTGTAGTGCAAAGAGCAGGCCCGTTGCTCTTGACCCTTCATGGGTTGGAGCATACGGATAGTAATCCAGATCTCCAGGCCAGCACTTAACAGAGTTCAGAGTCATATCTTTGCCAACTAATTTAAATTTAAACTGGAAAGGGTACAGAGAAGGGCCACTAGGATGATCCGAGGAATGGAAAGCATGTCGTATGAAAGGCGACTTGAGGAGCTCGGTTTGTTTTCCTTAACCAAAAGAAGGTTGAGGGGAGATATGATTGCTCTCTTTAAATATATCAGAGGGATCAATATCAGGGAGGGAGAGGAATTATTTCGGCTCAGTGCTAATGTGGATACGAGAACAAATGGATATAAATTGGCAGTTGGGAAGTTTAGGCTTGAAATTAGGCGAAGGTTTCTAACCGTCAGAGGAGTGAAATACTGGAACGGCCTGCCGAGGGAAATAGTGGGGGCGAAAGACCTCTCCGGCTTTAAGACTAAGCTTGATAAGTTTATGGAGGGAATGGTTTGATAGGATAACTTGATTTACTCAATAGGTCAATAATGTGCCACCGCTGGTAGTTAGTACCGATGATAAATGTTGGGATATTGAAAGTCTTTTCCTAAGTGTCTGGATGGAGAATCTTGGCCGCATGCTCGGGGTTCAGCTGATCGCCATATTTGGGGTCGGGAAGGAATTTTCCTCCAGGGTAGATTGGCAGAGGCCCTGGAGGTTTTTCGCCTTCCTCCGCAGCATGGGGCAGGGGTCGCTTGCTAGAGGATTATCTGCTGCTTGAAGTCGTCAAATCATGATTTGGGGACTTCAACAGCTGAGTCAAGGGTGAGAGTTATTTCAGGAGTGGGTGGGTCAACTCTTGTGGCCTGCATCATGCGGGAGGTCAGACTAGATGATCATAATGGTCCCTTCTGATCTTAAGTTCTATGATTCTATGATTCTTTCCCTCTCGAGGTTATTGTGTGGCCCTGGGGCTGTGAGTAGTAAGAGACGTCCCTGCATTCCCATGTGGCAGTTATGTGGGTTATGCAAATGGGGACAGATGTTTCGTACACTCTTCTTCTGATAAGGGGCATGCAGAATATTTTGAGAGGAAAATTGAAATCCTACTAGATGTAACAGGAATCTCTGTTTTCTTATATAATTGTGTCCAAAAAAGTAACTAAATAGTATTAATTAGCCTTCATATACACTGGCGATAAATGGAGGCAGTAAGAGGTCAGTTGAAATGGACTTAAAATCTATTTGCTACAATAATAGCAATCTGTGTGGGTACCAAAGAGACCAGTGTCAGAGGGTAAATATTGAAATGAACTACCATGATGCAAACGGTTCAGAGGGATAAGTGTAAAGAGAACTGAAGAGCTGTCTACAGCTACTGATCAGATACTGTAACATTGAGAGTACACGTTATCTACTAATCAGCATGGAGACCTCTTGATTGCAACTCAGCTCAAGGTGCATGAAGTGCTTACGACCATTTGCTTATTCTTGAATGGGGACACTCTGACAGACCTCTGCAGTCATGCATATGGTGATGGCAACAGCCACCTGTGCAGCACCAATTCACCTCCTGGAACCCCATGGAGAGCCCTCTTTGGGGTCACATGTGCAATGAGGAGAGAGCAAGCTATTGGGCTATTCACTACCTCCTTCTGTAAGCCCTATAAGGAATTTGGTGGGAAGTTATCTGAAGCACTCTCCTGAGTAGAGAGGATCCCCTAGAAACCAAGTGGAGACGAGGCAACCACTCTGGAAGTGTCAGTCAATACATGTAACTAGTTCAGATTCTTTTGCTTGGCTTTTAATTAAAGGAAGAGCACAGGAAAACACACTCTGAAAAACATTAAACACATTTTACCTGTTTATATTAAAGTTTAATATTGTTTGGTTTCTCAATTATATTTCTGTCAGAACTAAAATGGTTTTAAACATTAGTCATGTCATGTTAATTTTTATTCAAATGGATTTAATGTTTGAAATAAAATATTATAATACAAATGCAAATATGAATGGAGAGTACACAAAGTTAAAATCGACTAGAAGAATGTTAAATCTGACTGATGGTGAGACAGCAACATGTCCCAATCTCCTACACTTTTCGGCTTGAAGACACTATCATGATAATCTATTCTGGCCTCCTGCACATTACAGGCCACAGAACTTCACCCACTAATTCCTGTAAGGGACCCATAATCTCTAGCTGAGATATTGAATCCTCAAATCTTGATTTAAAAACTTCAAGTTACAGAGAATCCACAATTTAATCTAGTTTAAACTGACAAGTGACCCATGCTGCAAAGGAAGGCATAAAAACTCCCAGAGTCTCTGCCTATCTGACCAGGGGAAAATTCCTTCCCAATCCCAAATTGGATTGGATTGAGTTCAAAGACAGTGAATATTTTTAGCCTTACAAATTTATTGGAAAAACTTTGTCCATCATTCACTTTTCTAATTTTCCTAATAGAAGTGCACTCAAATTTATAAACTATGCTGACAAAATTCAGATACTCGTGTTCACTTTAGAAAAATCTGCCCAGTAGCCCATTGTTGAAGTGAACATAAGTGATTAGCAAGTCAACTAGAGTTGGTGAGAACCAATTTTTTTCTGCAGGGAACATGGCTTCTTTACAATGATTTTGAACTCATGTTCATATCAGATTTAGCTATTGACCTCATTAAATCCCACGCTGGAGACCAGAAGTTTTGAAAAATACAAGTCATAAGACACAGGCTGTTTTGTGGTATTAGTTTCTGGGCTTGTGGTCTATATTAGTTTAACAGAAATCCACACAGCACTATGAAGGCCACAAAGGAATATCTTAGCTATTCACTCAGTTTTTATTACTAAGACAAAACATTGTTTCAGAGACATATTTTCTCATCTAAACTTAATTTCCTGAATAGCCTACTAAAGGATAACCATTTACTTCTACCGGCTAAGGGAATTACTCCTTTAGCTCAAATGATAGAGTCCTGTGCTGTCCGGCTGAGATTTCTATCTTCAAATCCTGTTGGTATCCAATCCGGGTGCTTGTTACACAATTAGGAATTAGTCTCTTTTGTGTTTATGTACCAGATATCCCCAGACCAACTCCCCATCTTCTGGTATGCAGCAATATAACTGCATCCCATGTGAGGCGTAATGCCCCAGGAGCTTAGTGCCATGTGCCAGGCCCAGCAAGACTTTATCCTCCCACTTTATTTTTCCTCCTTTGCACCCCCAGGGAAAGCTTGAAAATGCAGATGCAATCCACAAGTTAACAGGCTGACTGTCTCTCTGTGTTAATATCATTTTTTGCAATCCTTTTTTACTCTTTTGTTATGATTATGAATTAGTCTTTTAGAAAAGCAGGCAGTAATTTGGGATTCTTGAAAACAATATGTACTGGTTTCTTCTGGCAAAAGTTTTCACAGTAGTAAAAATTGTAATTCAAAAACTAACTCTTGGTAGGCTTATTGTATTATTAACTATTAACCCAAAAAGAGTTCAGTGCAAGTTTATCAAAGATTTCTGCATAGCAAGTATACTTTCAAAGCGTACTTGCATTCCTTTGGCCCATATGAATGTACAGAGATGACACCCAAGGTGTGTGTTGGCATCACATGAAATCAAATACAAAAACTGCATGGTTGGGCAAGCTCCTAATTTCTTTAAACTGGCTGGTATTGTATGTGATAATCCATTTGATTGTTTCCCTATCTTTGGAATATTTGCATGAATTTGAGTGTTACAGGGCTTAAACTTGTGATTTTGAAAAAAGACGTGTGCTGGGTAAAAGTTATGCTGGTACAGTGGGTGTTACATAGGGACAGCTGCTCCCACTTGAGCCTCTTCGTAAATGCAGCCACCAGTAGCATGGCCATATGGACAGGCTCCTGATGCTGGGAAGGAAGATGTTAAAGTTATAGACGGATGCATCAGACAGGACAGGAATATTAATATCACAATTACATAAACCTAATGAGCCTAACACCCATGTAAATGTCATGAAGGGACTATGGCTTCTATACAGGGCCGGCGCAACCCATTAGGCGACCTAGGTGGTTGCCTAGGGCGCCACTATTTGGGGGGCGCTGGTGCCCCGGCCGTCCGCAGAATTTTGGGGGCGGGACCTTCCGCCGCCTAGGGCGTCGAAAAAGCTGGCGGCGCTCCTGCTTCTATACTAGCCCACTGTGCAGAGTAGCTTCCTAGGAGATGCACGGGCTGTTTTGGAACCCCAGCTCTCTTGGGGAAGAGGGCGACAAGATGCAGAGGGGGAGAGGGAAACTGGTCGAACACTCACTTTTATATTTAGAGGTTAAATATATTGGTCTAAATCAGGTTCAGGTGCAATTCTACTTAGATCACTGAGGCTACCTCAAGGATGAATTCTGTCCAGTATGCTTCTCGGAGTTCAGACAGCAGCAGACTTCTCTTCACTAAAAAACAAAACAAAAAGCCATTGAAGTATCCATGCTTCATCTTTAAAGCTGACTGTTTCTGACTTTTCTAAAAAAAAAATCCTTTGTGTATGCTATTTTTATTTAAAAAGTGCTCTTTTAAATACACTATTTAAAAATAAACTGCAAAGTAGTGAACAGAACATAAGAATAGACTTTTATTTATGCCAGGGCTGCCCCTGTCTGAAAATCATAAACCCATCCAAATTCTTGACCTTCAGCACTTGGAGCTTCAATTTTTGCAGAGTATTTCAAAAGGTGAAAGTCTTAAATTCTTGTAGTACTTCAAATGGGCCCTGATCCAGCAATTGCATGGGTACCCTGGCAGGGGAGAACCCCCCCCCCCCCAACCCACCCCATGATCAAAGCAACCATGAGCAGGTGGGACTAGAAAGATACATGATCTGGAAATGCAAGTTTCAACACCACACAACATCCAAGAAAACAGACTTTTTGAACAACCAGACACTGAAATCATTGCCACAGATACCACATGGGGGGAGGGGGAGGGGGAAGACAGTGATAAGGAAACTGCAAAGCACAGAAATTGAAGAAGCAGAATAGTGACTTATTTCCAAAAGGGGAAAGAGAACCAGGAGGAGCTCAATCCAGCTAGAAGTATGGAATTGTTATCTGATACTTAGCGAGTTTACTACTAAGGAACTTCTTTCTGGGTGAAGAGAACAGAAAGCTACAGGGAACATATTCGGTGGGTGTCTTTGTGATATGAAGCAAGCAGCCATGGAGAGATTCTTCAGCCACCCTAAGAAAGTAAATACTTGTTGGTAAATCTATTTTAAGATAAGTGGGCAGACAATTCAGCAAGGGACACAAGGACAACAGGACTGCGTTCTGTCCTCCTGGAGCAAAAATACAACATGTAACTGGAAGATTGGATGGAATTATGAAGTTTTCCAATAGATTCCACTGCTGATACCTATTGGAACAAGTGACCTGGAACTACACAGATTATAGAAGACTTCAGTAATCTTGAAAGGGAGCTGAAGAAGAGGAAAGTCCAAATGATTTCTTGGTGATTCTTTAGGTCCCACAAGTAAGAGAAAATAAAAGGCAGTAAATACTGGAGGTGAACCATTGGCTGTGTGACTGGTGTGAAACTGAAGGTTTTGGTTTGGGGAAAACCAAGACACGTTCCAGTAGGACAGATAATGGCACATGTATCTCAGGCTAGGGGTGAATATTCTAATTTGAAGGTTAACCAGAGTAGCCATGAGGGTATTAAACAAACCTCAAAATGGGTATGTGCTATGAGGTAAATGAAGTACAAACTCAAAATTGGTGTCATGAACAGATTCTACTTGCGTGGAAAGAAAAGATAAGAATTTTTTCAGTTGCCTATATACCAGTACTAGGAGTCTGAGTAACAAGCAAGAAGGATTGAAAATTCTCATTAAAGATGTAATTGTCATTACTGAAACCTGGTGGGATGACTTGCATGATTGGAATTAAAATCATTGGTTATATAACCTGTTTAGAGTTGGTAAAAGATGATGTGTGGGAACTGGACCTCTACATTAAGAGACACTCTACATTAAATACACCATTATGTGTTATCAGTAACTCAGAACCACAGGATTTTGAATGCATATGGATCAATGTGCTAACTAACACAGTCCAGGAAGGGGTACTGATGGGTGTTTGTAACAAACAACCAAATCAAACCAGAGAACAGGATGAGTTACTCCTTAAGTACCTGCCTGGAATGTGTGGAAAGAAAAACTATATTATGGGGGACTTCCATTGCAAAGACACATGCTGGAGATCTAATGCAGCTGGTAGTAAAATTTCTAACACAAAGTATTGCCCCTAATACAATGAAAATCTATTTTGGACCTCATCACTGATCGAAAATGAATTCATCGGTGGACTGGAAGTTGGTGGTTTCCTATGGACCAGTGATCATGATCTGACTGCATTTGATACGGGTAAACAGAGGAAAAGGTCTAATGTGTCAAAGTTAAGGAAAACTGAGCGAAATTGAGTTAGAGAAAAATTTTAGACAAATAGGTAAATGTGCCTTCTCTTCCCACTCCTTCTTTGCATGGATCCTAGTCCTTCAGAGGACCTTCCTTGGCAGACAGTGCCACAAAAGTTTCCACTTGGGAAGCAGATAACATGTGGATGGTCCATTTTGCTTAGTGATGTTGGGGATAAGCTAATGGACTAATCTAAATTTTATCACAATTTCAATGATTAATATACTCTAGTTTTGAAAAGTTGATACTCATTACATGTATAGCTTTGTTTGATCCCAGAAACGGTTACTCAAGAAAGCAGTTCAAACTCAAGGCTATTGTCCAACTGAAGTAAAGGTTACTCCCTCTTGCTGACTCTTTGTACCTGCTTAGTCTGTGAGCTGCTTGAGGTAGGGACTGTCCCTTTAGAACAGCTGGAAAATCATGAGAACCATGGGTTTGTTACCACAAACAAATAAGACATGAGTGGTGCTTAGTTCATTTCCTGGCTAGCTGTTCAGCGATGTGAACTTCATCTGCTCTGAGCCATGGGTGTAGCAACAAGTGTAACTCTTACCTTCTTGTGTGATGGAAATAATAACAAATCAATATTACCAGGACTGTATCTTATAAGTACCTCAACCTTGATCTTGCTGTTGAAAAGTAAAATGGTACTTGTGAAAGAGCTAGGCTGGCTGTTCACCGTGTGTGTGTGTGTGAGAGAGAGAGAGAACTGTAGGATGCAACTTAAAAAAATATTATTCTCAGAAACCTGGTTGATACTTTTTTAAAAACACCATAACTGGGGAAATAGAATTAACAGTGCTAGTCAACAATGAACTTTATATCTCAATCTTAGCTTATGATTCTGATATGGGACCATAAGGTCAAACATAACTCTTCGATTAGTACAGGTACAATCTGGCACATCACAAGATACTGAATTTACTGACAGTTTTACAAGTTCTGAATTGTGTATGGTATGGTTTTTGCATAACTAAGACAGGAAAGAAACCCAGTTTGCTATGCTTTTTTATTTGAACACATATAAACCCAAAAATCTTTTAGAAAAGAATGTTTGTTTTTATTACCTTTTGTAAGTGTAATGATATCCAAACCCCTTGTCATATAATAAAAATTATACATGAAAATTGCAAACGATTTACAGTATACAACATTTTAGAAATGATAGTATCTTTTAGCACTTAATTCAAATAGACTAGCAAAACTATTTATAGTCAGACTTTCTAGTTGTTTTTTGTTATTGTTCTACAGATTCAGTTACAAATGATGACATGTAAAATGGAGATAATCACCTTTATAAAGTTGTTTTCAGATGTCCCAATGAAAAGTGCTATGTTAGAGCTAAGTGGTGGTGGTATTATATTGATTGATTGTATTATTTCTTAGCATTTTACCCCAATTACATTTAACTTTAAAATGTGGAAATGACTTAAACTCTGCTTTTCTTCATTTTTAAAGTTCACAAAACTTGAATCCAGAAACACATCTGAATGAAAACTTTCCCAAATTTCCAGGTGGGGGTGGCGTCTGGAACTGGGTTTCCTCATTCAGGCATATCTAGTTATAACCACTGGATACCACAACGGAGTAATACACTTTTAAATTACACTGTAGGAAAAGACTCATTTTTCATACAATTAGTCATATCATCTGAGATTTAACTATGAAAGGTAAACACAAAGCTAAAATTCTACTAGTAGTTACAGCCAAGCAACCACATTGACTTTAGTGGGATTAAACCAGTGTTGTAGAGGTAGAATTAGCCAAATTAATGCAGGCCTGGTATTTAAATTATAGTACTCTATTTCTATGTCTAGAACAAATAAATATCTAATATATATATACATATATTTTTATTTCTAGTGGTGTTGCTTGATACTACAGCGGCAATTGGAGAACTAGGATGGAAAACCTATCCTTTAAATGGGGTAAGTCAAGTTCTCGTTTTGCTTTTGTTGTCCTTTTTATTCAGCACTCTGGCATTTCAACAATAGAATGGACTAGTTCTGCTAAATTGATACTTTCCTGCAGTATGTACTAATGGAAAAGATTTTGGGATAGTGAATGAAAGAATCTGAATTGTAGTTAACACTCAGAGCCCCAAGAATAGCAAGTAAATATGTGCACATATTACAGTACCATCAGCTGCTACTTCTATAGGTAATGGTCTGTCAGGATTTCTCATAAGTCTGTATTTGGAGGTTTGTAATTCAGTTATGAATATCTTTTCTGTTTTTAAATCAGGACCAAGCTTTCTTTAAATTTCATAGAAAAAAATAATTTATCCATTTATTACAGTAGTTTGAAACAATTTATATGATGAAAGTGGCATTTTTGATTCCACTGTCTGATGGCATGATTCCAAATGTTAATTCTGAAAGCCTATTAAAATATTGTAAAAGAGTGAAAACAAAGCTATCAAAGTTTAGAAAATGTATATATTTATGTGAAGTGGCTTTTTCCTATATGACATTTTTAATCAAAAGTTCACTATCCTAGATAATGTTTTACACAATTGCACGGTATTGTTAATATAGATTGACATGACAAGAGACACAGGGTGCTTTGTAGGGCAGAAGGCCTCAGAGCTTGCAGATGGCTGGCATGCTTGGAGATGATGTGGCCAGACTGGGAGGGGGAAGAAGGGTGTGCTTTTTTTAGTGTAACCACTTGAGAAATATTGGAGGCTGAACTTCAAATGGTGTGTTGCTTTTTCCACCTGTCCAATGCTCTTAACAGCACATCTATCATTTTTTAGTTTCACTTTTAATTAAGATACAGTATACTGAAGCAATTAAGTCCTTTTTATATGTTGGGTTCTTATCCTAAGGATGCCCTAAGTTTACCTATCTCTTGCCTTGTGTGTCATTTCTTTTCATATTAGGTGGTATTATCTTTTAATTGCTGTATATGATGCATGTGCTGTGTTGACTTCTGAAACAAACTGAGATATAGAGCACCGATGGTATTTTGTATGCACGTGCAAGCCTTTTGTTTCATTCTTTGTGGGTTTTTCTTTCTTGCAACACATTCTAGAAGGAAATAAAGTGTCCATCCTCAACACCTTAATAATCTGTTCTTTAAAAGTGCCGCTAGTGTCTGCCCTCAGGGACTCCAAGCATTGTGACATTTCTTATTTTCAGCCTGTTTTCAAAATAATAAATTACATTTTTCAGGCTTTTCCAGTCCTTTGTATTCTTAGACAAGATTCTTAGTCTGTTAATACATATCTCAGTATTTTACACTTTGTTTGCAGTCTCATCTAGCCTGAATCCTAAATTCTGAAGGTTTTCTTTGGAAATTATGGACAAAATAAACAGGCTCAGATCCTGATAAGAAAGCTACAATATGAGCCAAATACCTTTTTAACTTAGTCAAATGATGAGTCCCATTAAAGTCAACAGGATTACTTGTGTGCATAAGACAAGCAAGATCTGATACCATTTCCTTTAAATGGCAATGGGTTTTTCATATTCATTCTTGAAAGCTTCAATTGTTCCACTAACAATAGATCTAAAATGCAAGCAGGAAGAAACAACAAAGATGACTTACACAATAACCATCAGAAAATGTCTGTTTTGGCTGCTCATGTAAGTCCTCTTCCCACTCTCAATTTTGAAGCTCATTTTTAAATCACGAATACATTGAAGTTTTGCCAGAGGAATTGCTTCTACTTTGTCAGTCTTAGGAATTGGCAATATTTCTCTGATACAAAGAGCTTACATATGAATTAATTGTAAATATTTGGCGTTCACGTTATTTTTAAGATATGCTATGATCTTTCTTGTGAATCTGACAAAAAAAGGTCACTGAGAAAATTATGATAGCTTCTCTTTTCCCAAAGTATTTATGTGGCTGTAGCTTGAAGAAATGGAAAACATTGGCTAGGTGAAAACTGAATTGCGGTGTAGTGTTAATTTGAGCAGTTGTTAAGGTGCTAGTAGTGGTGATAGATATTCACTGATACTAAGGCCATTTCTACACTTACTGGAGATCAACACTTCTGTGATCGATGCAGCGGGGGTCAGTTTAGTGGGTCTGATGAAGACCCGCTAAATCGACTGCAAAGCACTCTCCAGTCGACTCTGGTACGATGGGAGAGTGTCTCCCATCGGTGCAGCATGGTGTATTCACGTAGCTGGAGAAGCATAACTTAGGTCAACTTACTGCAATAGTATGGACAAGGCCTAAGTAAACACTGGAACTGAGCAAATAGAAAACCTTCTTCATGAATAATCGAGAAGTGAATATAATATCCTATGTCTTTGTAGAATAATGGATATGTTTTTATGAATTCTGATATTCACAGCAAAGTAATTTAAATATATGCAAAATTGCTGCTTAAAATGGGTGGCTGTTAATTCTTTTATGATTGCTGCCATGCTTCGAATTACTTAAATTCATATATACTTTAATAGAGTTTTTTAAGTTCAGAAGTTAATATAGAAAAAATTGTATACCAAATTATTTTTAAAGTGGTTGTGAAATTAATCTTTAAACCTAAAAACTAAAGTGTATTGCTTTACTCCTTATGTTTTAAATACCTTTTGAATACTACACCTGGTATACAGGTAAAAGGATTACAATTTCCATCACTGCTAGCTCCTTCTCATTTATAAGCACTCAGAAATTTTGCAGAACATGCCCTACACACCCTCCTTCATGTCCATCATGTAATCTGTCAATTGTATTTGTTTGCAATTCTGAATTTCCATCAATATATAGATTAT
Source organism: Platysternon megacephalum (assembly GCA_003942145.1). NCBI lineage: Eukaryota > Metazoa > Chordata > Testudines > Platysternidae > Platysternon > Platysternon megacephalum. The sequence continues at coordinate 4,192,339 of QXTE01000078.1, read as the reverse complement.
TTATATCCACACTTTTTTTTTAACTGAAGGCCAAATTCTGCCTTCAGCATCATGTGTGTCTCTCTTTGTCTGAAGCCAGAAATTACTCCCTTGTATTTATTGATTTTAAAATTTAAGTTCAATAAAATAGCTGTTCTCCTAAATCCTTTACAAAATGATCACAAATGTTGCATGTCCAGAGTACCATTGAAGATCTTCCCTTCGACGGCGACAAACTCTTTGCCTCCACGACAAACAACATACTTCACTCAATGAAGGACTCAAGGGCAACTCTCCGGTCCCTGGGAATTCAAACCCCTACGACCAGAAGGCAACAATATAGATATCAACCTTACCAGCGCCCACTCTACCCCGAATACACCCAGCAATTCCATAGGTCACATGAGCAACAACAGCAACGCCAGAGATCCAGATACCAGCATCGCCCCAATTCTTTGGCAGCGCCTCAACTCCCTTCGACTAATAAGCAGATTTGAAGCCTTGGTCGAGGGTATAGAAAACAACATTCCCACTTCAGCGCTTACACCCCATGTCCCTATTTTTGGACACCGCCTACAGCCATTCTCCCATCAATGGCAAAACATTACCACTGACAAGTGGGTTATAGAGGTCGTCACAATTGGCTATTCCATCCCTTTCATATCCTTGCCTCCCACCCACCCACCCACCCTCCGCATCCCTCTTCAGGGACCCCTCTCATGAGCAACTGCTCCTCCAAGAAGTACAACACCTCCTTCTATTAGGAACAGTGGAACTCGTGCCTGAACAACACAGAGGAAAATGGTTTTATTCCCATTATTTCTTAACAGAAAAGAAAACCGGGGGATGGCGACCGATCCTCGACTTCAGGAGGCTCAACAAATTTATCAAAAAGCAAAAGTTAAAATGGTTACCCTCACCACTACAATCCCAGCGTTGGAGCAGGGTGATTGGTTTTCAGCCCTCGACCTACAGGATGCCTATTTTCATGTGACTATACATCCAGCCCACAGATGTTCCCTTCGTTTTACCCTTGGCTCAACACATTTTCAATACAGGGTACTACTCTTCAGCCTATCCACCGCCCCCTGAGTTTTTTCCAAGCTCCTAGCTGTAGTCACTGCCTAGCTCAGGAGACAAGGGGTCATAATATTTCCTTACCTCGACGATTGTCTCCTCAAAGTCGCAATGCTCAATGAAGCGCTTCGTTCATGCAGCTCACCATCGCTTGCTTCCTCTCCCTCGGCCTACAAATAAACAAAAACAAATCCATGTTATCTCCTACCCAGCACCTGGAGTTCATAGGAGCACACCTTGATTCCCGGATGGGATTAGCATCTTTCCCTCCTGACCGCTTCAACACCATAAAACTACTAGCCATGAAACTTCGCAACAGTCCTCGGGTCACTGCCCGAGACTGTCTACAACTATTACGTCACATGGCCTCGTGCACTTTCATGGTCAAAAATCCATAACTATACATGAGGTGCTTCCAAGCTTGGTTGGCCACGGTTTACAGACCGAATGTACACACTCTAAACAAGCCTCTATCCATACCCTTCAGAGTCAAAGACTCTCCTATGGTGAACAGTTCCCTCCAACCTCTGCTGTCCCCTTTCTACGGGATGCTCCATCCCTCATAATGACTACCGATGCATCCCTCATAGGGTGGGGTGCACACATGTCCCACCACACAGCCCAGGGGCTATGGTCTTCAACCAAAACCTCCCTACACATAAACGTCCTAGAACTTCGAGCCACACTTCCTCCCATTGATCCAGAACCAACATGCACGGATAATGACAGACAACATTGTCTGCATGTTCTATGTAAACAGGCAGGGATGAGCTTGCTCTCACTCGCTTTGCACAAAGGCTATAAAGCTCTGGAATTGGTGCCTTGCAAACAACATCCAGATATCAGCCACCTATTTCCCGGAGCTATGAATACCACAGCAGACGAATTAAGCAGACGCGTTCCCTGGGATCACGAATGGGAGATAAACAACACAATCATCTGCAACATATTCCGCATTTGGGGATACCCAACCATAGACCTTTTTGCAACTGCGAAAAACACAAAATGTCCCGAATTTTGCTCCAGAGGGGGACTGGGCAAACATTCCCTGGGAGACGCATTCATGATCTCATGGGACCGGGACTTACTATATGCATTTCCCCCATACCTGTCCTCCACAGAGTTCTGACAAAGATACGAACAGATTGTGCCATGGTAATTCTGATTGCCCCGTTGTGGCCCAGACAACCGTGGTTTCCGTTCCTCACTAGAATGTCACTTCGCCCACCAATTTCATTGCCTCTCACTCTGAACATTTTATCACAGCAACATGGCTGATTTCTTCACCGCAACCTGTCCATGCTTCATCTCAAAGCTTGGTTCCTACATGGTTGTCCCAAAATGAACTAGCATGCTCTGAGCAGGTTTAAAGAGTGCTCCTACATAGCAGAACACAATCTACTCGAATCACTTATTTCCGAAAGTGGAAGTGATTCACACAATGGTGCTCAACTAAACAACATCCTCCTACTTCTGCACCTCTTCCGCTCATGCTTGACTACCTATTAGACCTCAAGCAATTGGACCTTTCTTTCAGCTCCATTAAAGTCCACTTAGCTGCTATTACAACTTTTCATGACAAGTTTGATGATACCTCTGCTTTTTCTCACCCAATCACCAAGCATTTTCTTAAAGGGCTACAATCCCTATACCTGGACATTAAACCTCCTACCCCTCTGTGGGACCTTCACTTAGTATTATCCTGCTTAACTCAACAACCATTCGAGCCCCTAGCCACTTGCTCCCTCTTACACCTCTCTATGAAAACTGCATTTTTAGTGGCAATCACCTCCGCCAGACGGGCAGGAGAAATAGCAGCTCTCATGGCAGACCCACCGTATACACTATTTTTCAAGGACAAGGTTACCCGCTGACTACATTCCAAGTTTCTTCCAAAGGTGCATTCGTCATTCCATATCAACGAGCCGATACACCTACCAACCTTCTTTCCTAAACCATATGCAAACTCTTTTGAATCCACAATGTATACATTAGATGTATGCAGGGCTTTGTCCTTCTATCTGGATAGAACCAAGCCCTTTAGGAACTCTTCCAGACTCTTTGTCTCCATTGCGGAGCGCTCCAGAGGGACACCTATTTCTACCCAGAGACTTTCAAACTGGATTTCTGAGTGTATCCGACTGTGCTAACAGATAAAGAAAGTTACGCCTCCTGCTGGCGTCAAAACTCACTCCACTAGATCTGTGGCTACCTCCGTGGCTACGCAAAGTTCCTCTGGCTGATATCTGCAAAGTGGCCACTTGGTCTTCTGAACACACATTTATTAAGCACTATGCCCTTACTAAAGGCCTTCTCTCTGATACACAATTAGGCAGAACTGTATTATCTACCGCATTCCTACCAAATCCGAAGTCCCTACCTCCTTGAGGTACACTGCTTTTAAATCAGCTGGAGTGGAGCACCCACAGGGACACCTCTTAAAAAAGAAGAAGAGGAGGTTACTCACCCTGTTCAGTAACTGATGTTCTTCGAGATGAGTGTCCCTGTGGATGCTCCACTACCCACCCTCCTCCCCTCTACTTCGGAGTTGGGGTAGCCTCCGTTGTAGAGAAGGAACTGAGGAGACCAGTTGCGCACGCGTACTATTAAGGTACACTCAGAGTGGGGGGGGGGGGGCAGACTCTGCGCGTGCACGACCGGTACGAGTACTGCTGTAAAAATCTCTGAGCGAAGGCGCAGGGACGCACCAACACCTGGAGTGGAGCACCCACAGGGACACTCATCTCAAAGAAAGTCAGTTACTGCACAGGGTGAGTAACCTCCTCTTTTCAAGGCAGAACTCTGTGCCAATTTGATGGAGAAGAAAACTCACCACCTTCACTCTCTCTCACACACTCACTCATTCACTCACTCACAAAAGAAAGGCAACAAAATTGCAAATAAAAACTTCCAACGTTTCCTTATCCCAGTGTGGAAATAGCCCTAGAAGAAATATAGGGAATTGTCTGGCCTCATGAATTGACACTTTGAATAGAGTCTTTTCTGTCTACATGTGGCAAACCCTTTTTTTATTGCATCGATTTTGAATCAAGTATATCAGTTTAGCTGTATGTGACTTCCCATCAGTCTGAATTTAACATCCATTTTATGTGTCTTGCTGTTTAGCTCTTTAAGAGACTACTCAAAGTTAATTGGTGGGAGAGAAGCTAGCCTAATTAGGTCAGCTTTTTGCTATGGTAAGGGCATGTTTTATGTTTTCTCAATACTTCTATTTTTCTTTTTGATACTATGATTTAACTCTTTTTATATACTAAGCTATAACTATGTAAAAGTGAAATGATCACACTGGCAACAGAAGGCTCAAATCCAGTATGCAGGGTTTTTTTGTAAGTTGCCTGGAGCTTTCTAGTACATTAATACTCCTCTTAGGGTTATAGAAACTTGGGTAACTCACTAAAATGACATGTAATAAACTGAAATGAAAATCAGTATTTTTTTCCCTATGCTGTCACATTCTGTGGTACAATCCAGACCAGTGAGGGGATGTGCCTCCACCTGCTCTGCAGCCTTGGGTGCTTTGCTGATGTAGCTCCTAACCTGGGCTCCTCACAAACAGCCAAAGAGCATGCAGATCACACCGAGTGCCTATGAATAGCTGCAGCCTGCCAACAGCACTCTGGCTTCCTCCGGCCTTGGCTATTACCTGCAGGATGACCCCAACATACTCCCAGTCCTTGATTTTCTCCAAAAACATGTGTTATGCACCCACCCAGCCCTCTCCTGGGCAGTTCAGACATTAGAGGTCTGTTTTTCCCTGTAAGGAGTCAATATACAACAATTTGCTATTTTAAACTGGAGTTACCCAACCATTCAGATTAAACACAACACTGGATTAGTTTTGCTTAAAAAATAAAACAAGTTTATTTAACTACAGAGAGATTAAGTGAGTACAAGTACAAGGTTTTAAAGTCAGAAATGGTTACAAGAGAAATAAAGATAAAATGCTTCCTAATAGCTAAGACTTGGCTTGGTTCAAGGTAAAATCCTTACCACAGGTTCCCAACAACATTGCTGAATGAAATTTTCAAATCAAAATCTCTCATTAAGTCCAAAAGGTGAAAAAGAGAGAGTACCTGGACGGTTTTTGCACCTCCCTTTTTATAGTCCTCTCACTCTCGGAAATGCATTTTTGTGGGGGTACCTCTAGATCAGGGGTCGGCAACCTTTCAGAAGTGGTGTGCCGAGTCTTCATTTATACACTCTAATTTAAGGTTTCGCGTGCCAGTAATACATTTTAAATTTTTAGAAGGTCTCTTTCTAGAAGTCTATAATATATAACTAGACTATTGTTGTATGTAAAGTAAATAAGGTTTTTCAAATGTTTAAGAAGCTTCATTTAAAATTAAGTTAAAATACAGAGCCCGCGGACCGGTGGGTGGCCAGGACCTGGGCAGTGTGAGTGCCACTGAAAATCAGTTCGCGTGCCATCTTCAGCACCCGTGCCATAGGTTGCCTACCCCTGGGCTAGATGAAGTTCCTTCCAGTCGTGAGGATGGAGGCATGGAGTCTCATGAACGGTGGTTAAAATGGAAAACAATCTGTTCCTGTCCCTCTTCGCTGCCAGTGAATGCCTCTTGACCAATGATTGCAATCATCTTTGACACCTGGCTAGAGGTGTCAGTTTGTCTTTTTTTCTCTTTGAGAAATAGATTCCTCCTCCCCCCCCTCCCCCCCCGACTTTTCTGGCAAGCACAATTTAGTCATAACTTCAATTTATGTTCATAACTTTACAAATGTTTCTACATACATTTCACTATGATATTGTTGACCAGTGAGTTGTTTGTTTTCAAATGATGCCTTGCAAGGCATATTTTGTACAAGATTATTACAATAGTGTGTTTGGATGTGAATACAGGGGTACTTCAGTCACATACACCTGTCCCGAGATCCCCCCCATCAAGTTGTGTGGATTTACTATAACATTTTCTTCAGAGAAAAATTTTTTTTAAGTAAGTGATACTAAAATAGGGGAAATGATTCACTGACTGGGGAGCAGGGAATGAAACTGACTATTTTTCTCTTAGTTTGTGCATTTGACAGAACTGCTTGTTTAATAATTACACTGATCATAGATGTTGCTTGGAATAATAAAAGGTTAAAACTGTGTTCAGGCAGAAATATGATTTTAAGATTCAGTGTTTGGAGAATGCTTATCAGTGTAAACCTAATTGTAGGGGACTTTTTTCAGTTTTATTTAGTGATATTTTGGTCACATCTGATTGAAAAAGGATGTTTCCATTAAATTAGAGAGTGGTATTCGTGATAGGCTACCTAAGTTTTCTACCTCAGTCAGGGATACATGTGACACTTCCAGCATAAAATACTCTTCATTTCGAAATAAATCAGTCATTCCAACACTCTTCTCCCCCCCCACTGCAAACAAATCCTTTGTTGCAACACTTCCTCTCCGTAAATAATCAATTCTGTGTTCTTCCTTACCAAGGATCTATCTATCCTTTACTCCAACCCCTTGCAACCCACTATACTTCCAACTCCCCAGCACCACATGGAGGTTATTTTAGGTGTCACCTGGTAGCTATTCCTCACAATAACAAGAGCAGATCCTTCTGGTGGCGGGTGAGTAGTTGTATTATTGAGAAGTGAGTAGATCTGTCCAAATTGCTGGCAATGTGGGAGGTGAGTCTCTCCTAAATAAGGAGGAACAGGTTTCTCCTGTGGTAGTAAGGTTGAGGTGGGGGAGCAACTGGGGGGGGGGGTCCAAGACTCCCTCAGAGTATCAAGTCTTTAATCTCTGAGCAGTGCATGTAGGCTCTGTTGGGGAGAGGGGATGTATTGCTGGGCTTGTACTGTGCAGCAGAAGTTTTGTTATTAATTATATTAAATTTAGTGCCAAGATGCCCCCATCAGAAATCAAGGCCCAAGTGTGCTAAGTGCTGTACATAAACATTAGTAAGAGCAGTCCCTGCCTTAAAGAGCTTACTTTAATAGACAAGACAAAGGGTGGGAGAGACCAAGTACTAGCCTTATTTTAGAGACCAGGAAAACTTAGGTACAGGATATTAAGTGACATGAGGAAGTCTCTTGGGAGATCAGGGTTCAACTCCAGCTCTAAATCACAATCCAATTCCTTTAGCACAAGAATATCCTTACTTTCTAGATTATCCTAGATTATATGTCCTGTGCACTGCTGGAATAGTCAAATGCATATGGAGAGGTAATAAGGAATTCCTTACCTGTGCACTTTTCGCCATGCTGGTGGGGAGCAGGGGGTGCAGCACAAGGGGGAAGTTTCTCTTGTGACAGCTGTTCCTGACATTCCCGGTAGTTGCTTCAGTGAACAGCAGTTAGTTCAATGTCATCCACAGAAAGCACTAAAAATGTGAATGAGTGGAGCCAGATTTAGAATTTCAGATTGAGCCTATGAGACACCAATTCTTGCCCCACCCTATCTACCCTTATCATACTGCTATGCATGGGGCCACAGTCAGGATTTCGGGGAGGGCTAGTAGAATGATTACTTGGGGTATACATTAAAATTAATTGATTTCAATTATACATGTAGATTAGATTGGTTTCTCTAAAGGAAGATTGGCTGCTGCTGATACAAGAAAAATCACTAGATCCAGCAAGCTCGGATGTTCCCTCTATAGCTTTATCTCTAGATGCAGAGAAGGCCTTTGATAGGGTTGAATGACCTTATCTAATAGCTGTCCTAAAAATATTCAGATTTGGACCAATACACTGACCCATTTCAGGTATATTGTAACTCTCCCTTCACTTCACTATCAACTAAGGGAATTATTTCTCCCACATTTCAACTAGAAAGAGGGACACTGGCAGGTCTGCCCCCTCTCACCTCTCCCTAATCTCTCCTGAAGCACTGGCAATGGATATATGTCAGCACTCAGCCACTGAAGGTGTGACTATAAACAGGAAAGCATACAAAATCAGTGTACATGCTGATGAAATTTTTTGAAGACTTCAGCCTCATTAATCCCATCATTATTGAATGTAGTTGACTTTTTTGAGAGATCCCCAGTTTTGGTATTAACTTGAATAAATCCACAAGCAATGAATATATCCAAAAGATCAGATCTTTTCAGTTTCAGCATTTTCCATTTTCAATATGCAAGGACATAATTTATTTAAGTGTTAATTTTTGGAACATTAGGACAAATCTTGTTTCTGTAAATACGGACTACATATTAAGAGGTTTCCAAGGATGTAGAGAGGTGCCGTCTCCTCCCTCTTTTCTTGCTGGGGAGAATAGATGTACCCAAAATGAATATCTGCCTGAGATTGACTTATATCATTAGCCTCCTTCACTCTTTGCTCAACTAATTGGCTTATCATGCAGTTTATATGGGATAAAAAATAGCCTTGCTTGTCACACAAGATCCTTAAACAAAAAAAATCCTGAGAAACTGGAGATGTGGGGTTGCTAGTTTTGTACCTAGCTAACATTTCAAATGTAAAGTGGTTCCCCTCCAGTGGCCGTGTTTACACACCAGCCTGATTTGAGATAGGGGAAAAAAAGCTTAGCTTGCTGTCTGATTTCCTCTCTTCTTGTATATACCTTAAGAGGCTACTCCCACCCTGGAGGAAAAATCCAGTCTTCCAATCTACATGCGACATCCTGCAATCTGCTGAGACAAATGGGATAACCTGTGTATCAGGATCAAGGCAAACTCCACACTTAAGACAATTTGGATAGCCAAAGGATGTACCAAAAAAAAAAAAAAGATATAATATGAGATGATAGACTGGTCTTAATTTAGTTACATGCATAACAAATATCAGCTACCACTGTTTCACAGTTCCTTCTTCAGTGCCAATGCTCAAGGATTCATGAAAGGACAGGGAAGAACTGGTTTCTTTCAACTCTCTCACTTCTAGAAGAACATGTTAAGAAATATGGAAACATGTTAAGAAAATATGGATAGCTCAGTGGTTTGAGCATTGGCCTGCTAAACCCAGGGTTGTAAGTTCAATCCTTGAGGGGGCCACTTAGGGATCTGGGGCAAAATTGGTCCTGCTAGTGAAGGCAGGGGGCTGGACTCGATGACCTTCGGGGTCCCTTCCAGCTCTATGAGATAGGTATATCTCCATATATTATTATTATATTATTATATTAAATCACTTTGTAGGAATTAAGGTGTTTTACTGCTTTGTAATAATCTCTCAATCTCAGTCGCAAAGAAAAAAAAAAGGGAGAAATAATTTAGCTTTTACTATTTCAACAGAAACCTGGGAGAATATCTGGCTTAATGTGAAAGATACCTCAAGTTCTTTATCCTTGTGATTCTTCCAGAACAAGATATTAAGCAGGGACTACTGAACTCCAGAACATTTAAGGGTAGATTACATCTCCAATACTCACTGTGTGTTACCAAACAGTCACATGTCAACCTTTTGCCCATCCTCTATACCTGTCAAAAATGCATGTGTTCTGGAATGCCATGTTCAGTGCTCTCTCAAACTGAGTGCCACTATCCTTCGTTCTCCAAACTTTTATGTTTTAAGGGTGCAGAATGAGTCGGTATTACCAGTTAACATTGTGCAATAGATTGCAGTAACTATTTTAGTGGCCAAAAGAGTGTATGTTGGAAAAAATGGAAATCTGCAGTTCCTCCCTTGTACATAGCCTGGCTTAGTGAGCACTCTACTGCTGCATTAATGGAAAAAATGACTGTCTAATAGAAACATTTGGGGAAAAATGAGGCTGTCTGATCACACATGAAATTATTGCATAGTTTTGCAGTTTAGTGTATATGTATTGGTCCCTTATACTCATAGGTTATGTTTTTACTTATTTATCCATTTAGACACTTTGATACTCTGCATGACCTCTGTGGGTTTGTGGATGGGTTTGTGTGTGTATTTTGTTTTGCAAATAATGACAATTTTGTTTTATTTCATTGTGTTTGTTTTATATAAAACAATGTCATTTTTTTAAACTTTAAAGTACCTGTGGAGTGAAACTAGATCTCTAGCAACCCCAAAGCACCACTTCTTGCTCAGGCAGTGAAGCCCAGCTACTTGCTTCTTTCAACCATAGGGTTCCATTAGCATCAGTTTATATTGGCTTACATTTTTCCAGGGAATCCTCACAAGGAAAAGACATAGAGATGATATTTGTAATGAATGCAGAGATTCCTTTTTGGCAGAAGGGGCCCTTTGATAAGAATTTGCACATGCCCTTCCAGCTCATCAGCTTAGCTGTGCTTACTTTCTTATTGGACACCTGTGTCCAAAGTATCTTATTACACTCTACCACATCTGCAATGAACAGCTTAAAGTGAGTACCCTAGTTTATCTGACTGAGAACATTTAATCCCAGTGATTTCAGCTATTGTAAACGCTTCCTTGTCATTTAGTAATCTTCCTACAAAATTAACCACCGATGTAATTACTCTTGTTTTGTTTTTTTTTAAATGTCTCATTTTCCTTTGGGGGATGTTCTAAGCTTTTGACTTTTTTTTCTTTTCTTTCTGGTTGCCTGATTAAATCTCTTCAGAAAGTTTCAGGCAGCTTCCTTGGTTCCAAATTTGTCATATCACTGACAGTGAACTTGCGGTACTATTGTATGTTTTGTGTTTTTTCTTTGTTCTCCTCCCACCCATTACACATGCACTCCAGATGTAATTTATTTTACCCTTTTCTTTATAATAGTTGATTTCCAATATGTTTCAGTGAACACTGGCATATTGGCTCCCTCTAAACCAATTAGAAAATATTGTTAGATTTTCTGGCATATCACTGCTCACCTGCGGACTGTGCTCTTCTACATCTATTTATATATATTTGAATCTTTGTTCTGTTTTAAATCATGTTCAGAGCTATCAATGTTTTGTTTTAAAACTTTTGGCCAGGTAAGGAGTATTCCAACACTAGACTCTTTGGCTTTATTTAAATAAAAAATTCTCCAGTTCTGAATCAGGTCACTCCATGTTAGTTGTCTTCATTTGCTTTAAAGTAATATGGAGACAATGGTCTACAGTCCATTCCCTGATGCAAATCATGAATAAACCCTTCCATCAGAATAAAATCACTCAACTGAATTAAGACATTGGATATACAAAGAGTGCAAGTAAGCAAAGCCAGGAGTTTTCCAAAGAAAAAAGGAAGACAGTACAAACTTTACTGTGAAGTAATATTGCAAAAGTATTGGATACAATATTATGTATCGGGCACACACAACAGTACAAAAGCAAAGATACGTACAGCCGGAGAGAGCCAGTCTTAGGAAAAGTGGAAACATGAACAAATTGTGAAGAAGTCCAGAAGAATAGCTCAAGTGTGTAGGGACAAAATCAGAAAAGCTAAGGCACAAAATTAATTACACCTAGCAAGGGACATAAAATCCCAACAGGAAGAGGCTCTATAAATACCTTAGGAGCAGAAGAGAGAGCAAGGAAAGCATAGATCCACTATTTAAAAAGGAAGTAGAGTTAGTCCTAGATGACATCAAGAATGCTACAGTGCTTAATATCTATTTTTGGTCTTTACTAAAAAAGTTAATTGTGAGTGAATGCTTACCACAATTGATAACAATAACAAGGGGGAAGGAACGCAATCTAGAAAATGGAAAAAACAGGTTAAAGAACATTTAGGTAAGTTAGATGTAGACAGGGCCTCATGAATTTCACCCTACAGTACTTTGCTTCAACTAGTTGCTTATCTAGTGATTTGTCTTCAGAAAGTCATGGAGGACAGGTGAGTTCCCAGATGACTGGAAAAGAGCAAACATAGTATGTAGTTTAAAAAGAAGAGCAAAGAGGAGCCAGGGAATTAGGCTGATTGGTCTATAACTTTGATATGTGGTAAAGTCGTGAAATAATTATAAGGGAGGTTATATCTAATGGGGGGCTCTGAGAGGCCTCTGCTGGTTCTAGTACTAGTCAATATTTTCATTAATGACTTGTAGTAGAGAGTGTACTTTGACATTTGTAGATGACACTATGCTTGGGGGCAGGGTAGGGAGTGTGTGTGCAAGCACGTTGGAGGTCAGGATTAGAATTCAAAATGACCTTGATAAATTGTAGAATTTGGTCTGAATTCAACAAGATAAAATTCAATAAAGACCAGTGTGAAATACTTCACTTAGGAAGGAAAAATCAAATGTGCAGATACAAAATGGGGAATATCTAGCTGTGTAGCAGTAATGTAGAAAAGGATCTGGGGGTTATACTGAAATCACAATTTGAATGAGTCATAACATGCAGTTGGAAAAAGGCTAATATCATTCTGCGGTGTATTAATGGAAGTGTCTTATGTAAGACATGGAAGATAATTGTATCACTCTACTCAGTACTCCAGCTAGGTCCACTCCAGTGCTATGTCCAATTTTTGGGAGCCACACTTCCAGAAAGACGTGGACAAACTGGAGAGAGTTCAGAGGAGAGCAACAAAAATGATAAAACGTTCAGAACTGGACATGTTTAGTCTTGAGAAAAGCAGACTTATCAGGAGTCTTCAAATATGGACTGATATAAAGAAGATGCTGATGGATTTGTTCTCAATGTCCACTGACAATAGGACAAGAAGTAACTGATTTAGTTTGCAACCAGTAAGATTGAGGTTAGATCTTGGAAAAACTTCCTACCTATAAAGATAGTTATCCAGTGGAAAAGGTTATTAAGGGCTTTTAAGAAGTTAGACAAAACCTGCAGTGATAGTCTAGGTCATGTCTCAATGCCAGGGAATGGACTAGATGATCTCTTGAGGTCCCTTCTAGCCCTATATATTTATGATTCTATAACATAGGCTGATAGGAAGATAAAAATGACACAAGAAGGTACCAGATAATATAGTAGGTAATGGGAAAGAGGTGGATTTCCTTCTATGAGGTATCCAAGAAATAAAGTGTAGAGACAGTGAAATCAGTACTAAACAGAGGCATAGAGCTGGGTCACTATATGAACTTATTCAAGTAGTAATATGGTATGATAGAGAGTACTGTAGCCACAGTGATTTGCAATGTGTCTATGATGTAAATGCACTAAAGTAGGACAATATGAAATAGAATTTACAGATGAAAGTTATCCAGAAAGGGGAAGGAACTTCAGATTTGTAAGGCCAGAAAAGACTATTGATCTGATCTCCTGTATGTTGGGGCCATTAAATTTCATACATTTTACCCCTGTATTGAGCTCAGTTAACTTGTGCTTGACTAAAGTATACCTTCCACAAAGGCACCCAGTCTTATTTGAAGTTGGAAAATATATCACTTCCATTGGTCGTTTGTCCCTATATTAGTCACCCTTGCTATTAAAAATTGTGCTTTATTTCTAATTTGAATTTATCTGGCTTCAGTTTCCCACCACTGGCAGTTCTTATGCCTTTCTCCACTAGTCTAAAGAGCCCTTCATACCAGGTATTTTCTCCCCCTGAATGTACTTTTGCACAGTAATCCACCCACCTCTCAAGCTTTCTGATAAGCTAAAGAGTGGGCTTTTTCTCTAGCTCGGAAATAATTTTTGTGGCTCTTTTCTACACTACCTCCAGTTTTTAACTTCTTTTTCAAAATGGAGACACCAGAACTGTATGCAATATCCCAGTATCCTTCTCAGTAATGCTGTATGAAGATATAAAATCACCTCCCTACTCCTACTTGCTACTCCCCTGTTTATACATCCACAGACCACATTAGCCTTTTTTATCACAGGATTGCACTGGGAGCTCATGTTCATTTGCTTGTTCTCTGTGAACATTTGCTTGTTCTCTTGTTCTCTTCAGAATCTCTGCATTCCAGGAGAGCCACCCATTCTGTAGATATGGCCTGTATTCCTTGTTTGTAGATGTATAACTTTGCATTTGACTATTTTAAAATGCATTTTGTTTTAAATGGGCCTAGTTTACCAAATTATCCACATCACTTTGTATGACTCTTGTTTTCTTCCTCATTATTTACTACTCTACCAACTTTTCATCATCCACAAATTTTATCAGCAATAATTTTATATTTACTTTCAGAATGATAAAAATATTAACTAGCATTGAGTCTAGTACTGATCCCTGCAGAACTCCACTAGAAATACCCTCATTCAATGATGATTAACCATTGACAACTACTTTTTGAGATCTTTCAAGTAGTGAGTTCTTAATTCATTTAATGTGTACTTAATGAAATTGCTATTTTTTAATAAGTATGTGGTGCAATAACAAGTCAAATGGCTGTTTTCCTGTGGTGTACAGGACAAATACACTTTCATAATACAATAGCCCAGAAATGTGGTTTAATTAGGTTGCATCTTTATTAAGTAACACATCTGGGAATAATCCATCAGGATGTATGATAGTTTTGCTAGAGACCACTCTGAACTAGCTGAAGGTTGGAGATTTGAAGGCTGGCTGGATTGAAGATAACTTTTTTCCCAGAAGGTGGATTGAGGTGAAAATAATAATAATCCTGGTCAAATAAAAGTTACAACAATACATTTAAACTAGAGTTTTGAAGTGTAATCAGTCAGGAAAGAGACTCGGGTGTTGAGGACTGCTGCTGTAAGTACATTACATCATAGTTCAAAGGCAGTCCCTAGTTCTTTAAAAGTATATGTAAACTAAATGCATTGGCAAAGCAACAAGCCGTCATTACCTGAAAGCAGTCTATTATATGGATGTTTGGTTATTACTCCATAAAATGGGTCATCTGTGGGATGGTGAATGCTAACCATGCAAACAACAGCTGTAAATGTAGGGAGAAGGAAAATCCTAGCTAAGAACATTGGAACAAACCCCTGCTCCTGGAAAGACATCCAGGCCAACTGCTAGGCCAAATTCTGCCTTCTGTTATATCAGCGCAACCACAATGAAGTTAGTTATACCCATGCACAAGCCTCAAATTTGAGGTTCCAGAGTGTCACAGGGAATCATTTGAAGACCATGGGGTTTAACCGATGTAACTATGAGGGTAGGATTTGTCCTGAAGATTTTTTGTTGGTGGTGGTAATGCAAAAAAGGGAAAGTTTGGCTTTCAGATCCCATGAGGAATTTGCAGGGGTGACATTAAGAAAAAAAGAATGACTATTAAAAATAGCTATTTTGATCTGGGAATCAGATATAATAAGCATGGAGCTTCATACACAAATTTTTAGAGTCACGTTTGAGGGTAAAACATGACTAACCCCTCCCCCTCCTCCCCTCCCCCCCAAAAAAAAGTGAGTTGCAAGGCATTTTCTAGTAATTAATGATACTCTGCCAGGATTTGACAATGGGGCATAGCCAAGAGCCATTAAATTCCTTGGAAGAACTTTGTTGTCTGTTATTAGATGATGAGGGGAGGGTAATTAAACACTGCTTTAATCCTGTCCTTTAAGAACTGTTTCTATCAGGGGCATCCTTTGTACATTAACCTTTTATATAAATAACACCTGCATTGCTAGACCATATTGCTAGACCCTTTAAAATTAATAATAATGAATCATATTATGGATACATTTTATATTAGCATTTAGAGGCCCCAGGCAGATTGAGGACTAATTGTGCTCTGTACTGTACAAACAGTGGCTGCTCTTGCCCCAAAGAGCTTGCAGTCTAAAAAATAAGACATAACAGACTGGAAATCAAGAAGCAGCTTGTAGAGAGGTGTGTAGCGAGAAGGAAGTATAAGATTACAAATTTAATAGGATAGTTCAGCATAGACTAACTGTATGCACAATTAGAAGCCAATCATCAGCAGTAGTAATAAAGTAGTTTATAAATAGTTTTGATGCACTATCTTTTGTCACTATTTATAAAGCTGTTATGCAGTATGGCAAAAGACTGTTGTACAAATATATGACATACCCTTTTTATAGTATCTCTTTCATCCATGTTGCATTTGGGTAGTATTCTATACAAATATCTTTCTAATAAAGATAGGAGATTCACATACACAACTAGACCTGTTGATGCTATATCACATCTGCTAAGCAGAACAATTTTTCTTGCTGATTTTCCAGCAGGATGACCTCTAACTGGGACATCAAGCTGGGAGACTGTCATCTCCATTTCATCCTCCATAGCTGTTCAAATGTTTAACATAAACCACTCCAAGGGAGGTAAAACCATGTTGTATCAACACAGTTGATTCAACTATATCAATTTAATAGCATATGGCTCTTAATGAGGCTGTTTCTCTTTCTTGTCTAAGAATATTAGTTTTTCTACAGCTGAATTGTCTTTGCCTCCTTACCTCTGTAGAGGTTTTCAAGACCATTAAAAGCTCTGCATTTAAAAAAAATATTGTTTGGGTTGAGAGGAAATACATATATCCAAGCTCTTAATCCTTAAATAAGATATAAAAGTGCTACTAGTCAAAATATCTGAGGTTTTTTCTTTAAAATAGTCTTAACAAAATCACTTCAGTTAAAACTAGTTCATATGTTCAGTGCATTGAAATCCAATGCTAAAAATCAAATGTTAAATTATCCTTTAACCAAATTTTGATAAGCTAGTGGAACTTAGTGAGTATCAACTTTTAGGGGTCTGGTGCAGATCCTAGAGCCCATGTGTAGTTGTGGACAAGAGGTGGCCTTGTTCAGCGCAGCATTCCTGGTAGCATTTTTTGGAGCTTTTAGGGTCAGCAAGCTAGTACCTGGGTCCTGTAGGGATTCTTCTGGAAGGGCTATGGAATTGAGGGATGTACATTGGGAGGGGTGATCGATTATATTAACCTTGAGGACGTCAAAGATGGATCAAGCAGGCTCGGCTGAATCCACTTTTACAGGAGGGTGGTGAGCCCAGGATCTGCCCTGTTGAGGCTATGAGAACAGACAGTGCAAGAAGACCAGGGAGGGATGGGCCCCTCTTTATTCACAGTGACAGGAGTCCCCTCACAACATTCCAGTTTGTTACAGTTTTAAGATGAGAACTGATGAGATTGGGGCTTTCAGAGCGTGAATTTGGTTCTCACTAATTCAGGACTGGGGCAGCAACTGGGTATGGGGGTTGAGGCAATTGGGCAATGGCATTCTGAAACATACAGAATGTGTGTGAGATCCCAAGTGGGAATCAGTGTTAATTTTCCCTTGTGCTTGCATTCTGGATTCTTGAAGGTTTAGAGCTGTGAGAACAGTATTGTTCACTGGGTGCATAGGTGGGCTCCCAGGTTGTTTGGAGGTTCACAGCTGGACGTCGGTGATGAAGCAGTCCAGAGCTGGCATTGGAGGAGGGGCATGTTATGGGACCAGCTGATGCCCCTTCTGTACAGAAGTTGTGGCCCATGAGCAGCACCAGATATGATTGTGATTCACCTCAGAGGTGGGGGAAATGACTTGGGAACATATAATGGGATGAACTTAATGTTCAGAGCTAAAAAGGGGTTTTGGACAAATCTGAGAACTTTTCCCAGGATTAAAAATTATTAGGTCGGACATGTTGCAACACACTGTGTGGTGGGGAGCTGTGAAGCTCCCTCAGGTCGACAACGCTGGGAGGTATGTGAACAGGGAGGTGGGAAAATTCATAGGTGGCGTAGGTGGAGTTGATAATTTCTCATCCAGGCATAGCACACGGGATATCAGTGTTATTTTGGGAGGATGGAGTCCATCTGCCAGACTTGAGAGCTGATACGTTTTTGGCCAATACTAAAGAAGGCAGTAGTAGATGTCTGGGAATCCAGCCAGGTATTTGGTGGCAGGAGAGAGGCAGCTAAATTAATTGCTAGTTCCTCCTTGTGGCAAATGTCCAGTGCAGGTACTCCATAGGGAATTAATGCAAAGATCAGATAAAATGGACTGGGAAAGGATTTAAAGGAGTGGAAATGGGGGTGAGGGTCTGGACTTCTATGACTGGTATGGCAGGCAGTCAATCTCCCTTCTTTAAACCTCATTCAAGGTGAAGGTAAATTAGGTCCTATTAGAGGGTTGACTGGGAACTAAGGTGGATAAAGCACAGGGCTTCCAGCAGTCCCCTGAGTATATGTAAATGACTATGGAATTACTTGCCCTGTTCTACTTTATCCATCAGGTACTCCCAGCCATTTAGCAATAAAGTTACAGCCTAATTAAACCACATCTAGTGTCTACTGCCCTTCATCTGGAATTGCTGGACAATAGTACATTAGGCCCTATATTTGTCTTTTCTGTAAAATTTAGTTTCTAAATATTCTCCAGATAGTAAATAAATTCTTTTGGAGCTTTAAAAAAAAAAAAAAGAAAAGAAAGAAAAAACAACAAAAAAATTAACTATTAAAAGTTCTATATAACCCCTGTAAATATATGCACTCTGTGCCTGTGAGAGGTGATTTTTTCCCGTTATTTGGAGACACTTTAATATCATGGGTTCAAAAGTTTATCTAAATGTAACACATATTACAGTTACTGTTCATCACCAAGAGGCAGAAAGAGAAAAATTAAGTGTAAATAGTGAAATGATCGTATATAGGGCATACCCACTTCTTCCTGCCTAAATGTTCTGGTCAGTGGGCAGGGTTCTAAGTTGGGGGTGGTGGTTTAAAGTTAAATCTCATTTTGAAAAAAACCCCACATAGTTTTAAATTTCAGGGGAAATAGTTTTGCCATTTCTGCAAACTCCAAAGCATTAAGAGGTTGACAAAAACAAAACAAGGTTAATCTGTTCCTAGTTAAAACTAATATTAAATAAAAAATAAATTATTTTACATACACACACTGCACAAAAAGAAGACACCAACCTGAAAGAATGGTAAGTCTGTTTGGTTACATAATTTCCCTTTTCCATGATTGTATCTTACATAGAGAGCATAAGGAAAACCAGTGTCATGGAAATGCAAGCCAGATACTGAGCATTTCTAGATGTGAACCAATGTATTTTTAGAGGCTAAGAAATACTGTTGACTGCAATTTACTGAACTCATGGGAGTATCGAGTGAAGTAGTTGCATAGGCCAACCTTGGAAATGGTTTCAGAAATATTTAAGGAGTTAAGTATCTGGGTATTCTGAAAAGCAATCTCCTTGAATTGTTCAAGGACCACAGATCCATTATTTGCTACAGAAAAATAAACTATCAGCAGTAAGAGATATTCAATCTCCTGGCCTATCCAGTTGCTGCTTTTTACTTACTTTCTACTTCCAATAATTGACAGAAACTTCATAGTTCTCGAGTGGCAAGAATAATGTCTTTCCTAAGAAGTGGATTATTTGTCTTCAATCAACATAGGATAACTTAACTCTCTTAATGTTTTGCAACATCCTGATCTTACCCTGATCTCCTTCATTCAGAAAAGTGTTGGTTTTTTTAAATGTATCTGATGCTTTCTCAGTTCTTTTGGCTCTGCCTTGGTAACAATTTAACAACTCTTGTTCAGAAAGTAGGATTTGCAAATGCATATGCCTCAAAGGATTTACATACATGTGCAAGATTTATTTATTTTTTAAAAAGCAGTCACAACATCACAGTGATCTACAAACTTGAGACACTTTCCAAGGTCCCAGTCCTACCAAACACGTTTGAGTAATCCCCATTGCAAGTGACTATAAAGTAGTTAAACCTTTAGGATGTTCTATATTATAACAGGCACTAAACTTGTCACTAGCAGCTCTGGCAAATACAGAAATGTGATTATGGTATAAGACCAACTTTGCCACCTCTTTGAATCTTGCACCAAGTTGAATCAGTCCGATGCAAGAATTAGATATGCCTGACAACATGCCCCAAAGAGCAAACAGACTATTTTTGCAGGCTTTTTCTAAAGAAATGGATTAAACTAAGTTGGTTTTGATTTTGTGTGTGTGTTTGCGCACACACGTGCGTTTGCATGCCTTAGGTGACAGGTAATAAAATGCAAAAATCAACATTTTATGTAGTGTCGAAATAGCAGTAAAGGTTACTTCCACCCATATGTGCAATGTGTATACTAGTGTGCATACTCAGTTATAGGACTACGTACATGCTTGCATGTGTTCCCTATACTTACACCAGGTGTTCACATATGCTGTGCTGGATATAGGTATAACACCATGTACATGTGTCCACACTGCCGCTATTATGTGACATTAGTGCTACCATTTCAGGGGAAGTATCCCAGGGTTCTGTGTGTCACAAGAAGACACTCTAGGAACCATTTTGCTGTGTGGTCACTCACTTGCTAATTGCAGTTCCTGCTCATGTCTCTCTCCTGCCAAACTGGGAGGAAGACAGGGAGTAATGGGATGATGGTGTGGTTCCGCTCCTGCTTCTTATCACAGGATAAATGTTTATGCAGTGGAGTCAGTGATCCGTGAGATGGTGGATGAAATTTGGACAGAACTTTGACACCTCAAAGATGTCTAACCTTGAGGATCAAAGACCCAACTCATTCAGCTCACCTGGTACCGGTCCGGTGAATGCCAGAATTGCCATGGTATGCCTATGGGCAGACCATTTCTTCTGATGCAGGAAGAACCAGCACAGTGTGGAGCATTCACACCATTTGGGAAGCCTGGGAAGACTAGCAGTGGCTTCCGAACTTCCAAATGAGGAAACAGACAAGGTGGGCGAGACAATATATTTTATTGGACCAGCATCTGTTGGTGAGAGAGACAACTTTTGAGTTTACACAGAGCTCTTCTTCATGAGCCTGTGTGAGGAGCTTACACCAAACCTCCAGTGCCAGATCACTTGATTCAGGGAAGTCATACTGGTGCTGAATCAGGTGGCTATTGCCCTGTGGAAGCTCTCAACACCAGACACCTATAAATCCATTGCAAACCACTTTGGGGTTGGAAAGTCCACTGTCATGGTTGTGAAGTTTTGCCAGGCAATTAATACTGACCTACACAAGGGTGGTTGCCATAGGAAATGTTCCAGAAATCATAGCTTGATATCAGAGGATGGGGTTTCCAAACTGTGCAGGGTTCATCGGTGGAACTCCATCATAATACTTTGCCCACCAAAAAGGGCAAGTGTGTGTGTGAACCAAAAAGGTTACTATTCACTCATTCCATAGGGTGTAGTGGACCGTAGAAGCAGATTAATGAATACCAACATGGGAAATACTAGAAAGCTTCATGACACCAGGATGCTGAGGAGATCAGGATTGTACTTGAAGGGGGAAGAAAGGATGTTATTCCTCAGAAACTATGCGGCTCTCTGGTGTGTCTGTGCCAACTGTAATTTTGGAGCCCCCCCCCCCCCCCCCCCCCAACTTGATTCATGACCCTGGGAAAAGGGAATTCAGTTACAATCTCAGTAACTACAGAATAGTCATCGAGTGCATGTTTGGTAGGCTGAAAGATTATTGGTGCTGCCTACGCACCTGTTTGGATGCCAATGTAGCAAATGCTGTCTTATAATTGTCACCTACTGTGCACTCCATAATGTTTGTGAATGTAAAGAGGAGTGCTTCCATCCCGAGTGAGCTAAGATATTCTGGTTTGCAAACTCTTTACATGCAGCTGGATCACATCCATGTGCACACTGATCCTGGTTCTCAGTGGTCAAGGGAAATCCAGGATGTCATATGTGCACACATCTTGGAACAACAAGGAGGCAGAGGGTAACATCTGCCTGTGCCAAGGGTTACCTTTACACCATGTACAGTGGCTGGAAAAGCATAAGATGGAATATTGGCACATGCTAGTGGGGCTACATAGTTTTGTGAGTTTTATTCCCCTGTAGCTATAGGTCATTAGCCATACATTCCTATGCCTATTCACTCATTACAGACAATTATAGCAGGGCATTTCCACTGGATTGGGTTTGTGCTTTGCATGCAATCAGTGTGCAATGCTTCACTGTTCACTCTTGCTTACAAACCTCTGTTAGTAGGAGCACTCAGTCCCTCTTAACAACCTTATCAACATTTGTGGGGGCGTGGGAGGGCATACTCATTCTTTGTCAGCAGTGTTTACTACCCTTTGTGGCTGTTGTGGAACACAAACCCCAAGGTTGAAAGTGGTCAGTATTTTATGAGGGGAAGGAGGAATGGCCATTTAATCACTGGGTAGTGGCAGATGCCTATATTGTAACTTGAATTGTGTTTTGGTTTTCTGCATATGCACCAAGCCATAAAGACACTTACCTACCCATTTTCTGTGTTGGGAGTTCTGCTTCATTTAGTACTAGACGTGCTTTCTGAAAGCACAGAACATTAACCCATCCCTCCCCTGTATCCTTGGGACTTTGAATATTTCTGAACTAGGGTTGTGGGTGTGGGACAGACAGAGAAGTGTTTGCAGTATAATAGCACCAGACAATTACATGCTTTCCATTCATGTGCTGTGAATCGTTGGGCCCAGTCTGAAACCTAAAGACATCTTATGTTCGCCATACTTAAGAAGGAGGATCTACACACACAAGTCAGGGAAACCATAACCTTTACTAAAAGTACTACATGGTACATGGAAGCCCAATATTTTAAAAGAAACCTAAATCAACAAAGCCTAACAAGTCTGAATCTATGAGCAACAGCAAAATGTTAATGTTTCTGCACCTATCTCCTTGCTTTCCCCTGACTAGAGGGGAATGACAGGGGAAAACTGTTTTTGGGGACTAAGGGGGATGTTTCTTGCATGGGCTATGGGTCGTGGGGCACTTGGTGGGCTTCAGGGACAGCCACAGGCTCATCGTTCCCCCTTGTTGACACTCAGGGGGTCCCCCCCATGAGGGGTTTTGAAGGGTATGGTCCCATGAGTCCTGCAGGCTCCTCCTGGTCATTTGGGGGGATTCTATGTCTCAGCAGAAGCTGGAGGAGGTGGTGGCCGTTCACAGACAGGCTCAGTGGTGACCCCAAATTTGTTCAGCCACCAGTTCTATCACCCTCTCCATTAGGGAATACCCCTATGGCATACCTCTGTTTCATGAGCTAGTTCATCAGTGTCTCTTCCTGCTTAAAAGTGTGATCCTCCTGTGGAACTTCAATGGCTCCTGGTTCCTCTTGTACGTGCTAATGAGAAACTTCCTCAGGGACCTTCTCTGCTGTCAATGGGGTACTGCTCCTCTCCTCATAGGGGAATGGATTCCCTCTCAGAGGCCAGAGGTCCTGTCAGTTCAAAGCCAAGGGTAGCATTATATTTTTTGTCTCTTTTTGGAAGAAGCCATTAATTCTCCTCTACCCCACATAATTTTGCAGCGGAAGGCCACAATTTTTAATCTCTTCACTGGTCCAGGGATGCGACTCTTAGACTATCCTTGGTTCTCAGCCAACTTTTTGGCAGCCTATGAGGAAAGAGCAGAAACTACTAATGGTTTTAAAAATATAAAACGGGCATAGTGTGTCAAGGCTGTTGGGATGGTAGTTCCTTCCAAGATAGCCCTTGGAAGGAACATGGCCGTTACCAGTTTGTAATTTCTTCCTTAAAGGCTGACCAACATTTGGAGAACATAGCGTTTTTCAAGAATGGACAAGAGGTGGCAGGTCTAAGTACTATACCATACATGACAGGTGTTTGTCTAACCTGCTCTTTAAAATCTCCAATGATGGAGATTCCACAACCTCCATAAGCAATTTATTCCAGTCCTTAACCAACCTGACAGTTAGTAAGTTTTTCCTAATGTCCAATCTAAACAGCTTTTGCTGCAATTTAAGTCCATTGCTTCTTGTTCTATATTCAGAGGTTTAGAACAATTTTTCTTCCTCCTCCTTGTAACGACCTTTTTATGTACTTGAAAACTCATCATGTTCCCTCTCAGTCTTCTCTTCTGCAGAGTAAACAATTTTTTTCAATCTTCCCTCATAGGTCATGTTGTCTAGACCTTTAATCATGTTAGTTGCTCATCTCTGGACTTTCTCCAGTTTGTCCACTTTGTTCCTGAAATGTGGTGCCCAGAACTGGACACTAGGGCTCAGCTGGAGTATTATCCGAAAGGACTGCTGTGACTAATTTTCCTCAGAAAACCAAAATGTTTTTTTCCCCTTCCCAGATCTAACCACTCCTCCACCTGAACCTCCCTCCCACATTTCACATGGCTCCCATTTGTAAGATCAGGGGGTGGTAGAAGCATTGGCACTATGTAATCTTCTAAAGGAAAAAAGACAGCTGTTCCTACCTTCACACAAACAGCGGTATGTTTTCTACAACTGTCCCATCCCCTACCCATAGGTACTGGAACTGGGGGTGCTGCCACACACCCCTGGCTTGAAGTGGTTTTCTTCCTATTCAAGGTTTACAGTTTGGTTCAATGGCTCTCAGCACCCACACTGTACAAATTGTTCCAGCCCCCTTTCCTCTACCAAGACATTTCTAAACCTGCCCCTCGCTTCCTCTGGTTTGTGCGGCCCTGGGGACTGTTTCTGCCTGAACTGATACAGGCACAGTGATTTTTGTTGTTCTTTGTTTCAGACATAGCTTCTGCCAAATGCATAATAGTGGCTCATCAGAAGTAAATAAAATCCCTAATTTATAGCTGTGCCTTGCTCAGGGACCATTTAAGGGGTGAAGTGGAGTAGGGGCTGGGTTTAAAATCAGGGATGTAGCATGTGAGCAAAAGGGTGGGGAACTACTCTAACTTATCAGTCTTGAGTTCTGGTTCCTGCTGCAGCTCAGTATCCTCCCAGCTTCATCAGGATGGGGGGAGGGGCTTCCTCAACCAGCAGATCATGTTAATAGTGCAGGGTCACGTTCTTCTCTTCCTCCGGGTCTTCCAGGCTATCTTCCACTGTGCCTACTGCCTCCTGGCCCTCTATGGCATCCCATCAGTCGATGAGTTAGTCTCTGTACTGGGAGCCCTTGACAGTACCTGGTCCAGCTTGTTGTAGAAGGGGCATGTACGATGAGTAAGGACACAATTTAGTAATGGAATTCATGTATTCTGTGAATTTACCGGACCTCTGTGACTTCGGCTTTAGCTGTCAGTAGCGGGGCCAGAGCCAGGGCTGTGTATCCCCGTGGTTTCGGCTGGGGCCAGTGGGGCTTGGGATGTCAATCCCCTCCATGGAGCTCTAGCTGTCATTCCTTCCCTCTCTCTCCCATTATTTTTAGTAAAAGTCATGTACAGGTCACAGATCATGAATTTTTGTTTATTGCCCACGACCTGTCCGTGACTTTTACTAAAAATAACCACGACACAATCTTAACTTTAATGATGAGCTCTTCTGGAGTGACTGTCCAAGCCTTTTGCTCTCCTGTGCAGGAGCCTCAAGTGGTTGATGGCTTCCAAGCACTGGGTTGAGTCCACTCAATGCCCATCTGCTCCACCCTCTGTGAAATTTTCCAGTACATGTGTTTGTTCCTGCTGAACTACAGGAAATCATGGAGGATAATGTACTTTGACCACACAGGTGTAGAGACAACTTATATTTCTAGAGATAGGGCTATCCACTGTACTTTAGAACAAGAGTAGAAGTCTTTTGATTTCATTTAGTGCATAAGTTTAGGCCTGCATGACCATGTTATAATGATTAACCAGATTATTTCTAAAAGCAGAAATACATGTTGATAATGTAATACAGCAAATGGCAATGGTCAAAAGAGATTAAAATATTGAACATGTAGAGATGCACTGCAGGGAAGTTCAAAAACTCAAGCATCACTTCAACCTTGACTTTCAGAAATTTATTTTAGAGTACACTCACCCATAAAGACAAAAATCATATTTCATCACCAAAGCCCTGACTCTGCATCATGGCCCCTTCAGCTGCATCTTTATAGCTGCATGGTTCCCTTTGCAGGATCAGGCCCTTAACAATTAACTAGTGAAACCTTTTTTAATCTTCAACATTAAAGGCAATAAATGTTGTGTGCGTATATGTATAGTTCTGCATGTATGCGTGTAAATTCCATTTAAAAAATACAAAGAGAATATTAGATACACAGGTAAACACTGACCTGTGTAAATGCCCATAATTAAAGCTGCACCCTGCAGTCTTAACTCTGCACCGTGTATCTGATTTGATGCAGTACTTATGTGACAACATGCAATTTTGAAAAAATGAAGATACATTTTATATACTGTATTGTGTGTCTATATTAAAATAACTCTGAGGCCGCCAGATCAAGCACTAAAAATTTAGAAAATACCCTTATTAAGTTAACCTTCGCAACCTTAATTCCATACCCCCTGTGCATATGCATTATGATGGTCTTGAATAATATCACAAAAGTGCGTGGCAGGAAAAGAACCCACCTCTCCAGGGTCTCAATACCTTAAACATAAGAACATCCTTTCTCTTCTTGCAACCCTCTGCCTTTTTCCAGTGTCCATCCTATGCTCTGAATGAGGCTGTAGTCCTGTAGAATGACTACTAAGTGATCATATAATTAAATGTTGTCATAATTCATATAAACAAAAGCAGAGTTAGAGTAACATACCATGGTTATAAAGAGGGCAGGGTTGCCCCAAGGGAATGCTCCCAGTGCAGGGGCAGCAAATGACTGATGTGCTGTTTCCCCACACACACGAAGAATAGCCCATGAGCCAGAAGATCTGAAGAGTATTGCCAGAGCCAGGGCTGGCCTTACCATGAGGTGAATTGAGGTGGCCACCTCAGGTGCCAGACGGGGGGCACTGNCACTCAGGCCCTGCTACCAGCCTGCTTATTTGTCCCCTTCAATTGAGTGTTGAGAGCCACTATAGCTGGCACAGAACAGCAGTCATGAGTGAAAGAAGAAAACGCCCCTCTGGGGCAGCATTCAGAAAAAGAAAGAAAGCAAAGGAAGCTTTTCTATCTAAGCAGGAAGGAGCTCTCCTGAGATACATAGACACAAATGTTCATGGTGAGCCTTCCGGCCCCAGTGAGGATATGAGTAGTGAGGAGATGCCTGATCTTCCAGTTAGTCAGAGTGCAGGTGACTTGGCAGCTACTGCAGCATCCATATTTCCATCTCAAATGAATGTAACTGTGATGTTGCACTCTATATGATTTTATAAAAATATGCTAATGAGTGTGAATATAATGTAACTCGAATATGCTTCATGCAAAAGGTTTCTTGTAAGGTATCATTACAAAGCTTATAATCTACTGAGTGTGGTCATCCTATT
Source organism: Platysternon megacephalum (assembly GCA_003942145.1). Classification (NCBI taxonomy): domain Eukaryota; kingdom Metazoa; phylum Chordata; order Testudines; family Platysternidae; genus Platysternon; species Platysternon megacephalum. Next base: position 4,165,440 of record QXTE01000078.1, on the reverse strand, counting down.
TGTATAAACGTATCACTCTTGTATCAGAAAGTAGAAATATGAAATATAACTCTGAGGACCTATTGTAATTATGCAAAGTGTGGGCCATTAATGGTGGTTTGGAATCTTGATGGCTCCCATTAACCAGGACAATTGTCTGTAGATAACTCTGGTTTACTTGTAAGTCTTCCTGTATACGTGTGTGCTGGCAAGTGGGTAATGAAGTCTTACAGTGACATGTGATCATGTCACCTGAACTGGAATCCATCTTTAACCTGGTGCATTTCCATTGAGAAGGAGGGGTGGGAACCCAGAGGGACAAAGGATTCCCACCTTATGCAAAAGATATAAGTGGGTGGAACAGAACAAAAAGGATGGCCATCATGAGAAATCCCCTAGCTACCACCTGAGCTGGAACAAGGGCTGTACCAGAGGAAAGGATTGTGCCCAGACTAGGAAGGCATCCAGTCTGTGAAAGAAACTTATTGAAACCTCTCTGAGGGTGAGATTTTACCTGTATTCAGTTTTATTACTGTACTAGGCTTAGACTTACGTGTTTTATTTTATTTTACTCGGTAATTCACTTTGTTCTGTCTGCTAGTACTTGGAACCACTTAAATCCTACTTTCTGTATTTAATAAAACCACTTTTTACTTATTAATTAACCCAGAGTATGTATTAATACCTGGGAGGGCTAACAGCTGTGCATATCCCTATCAGTGTTCTAGAGGGCGAACAATTTATGAGTTTACCCTGTATAAGCTTTATACAGAGAAAACAGATTTATTTGGGGTTTGGACCCCATTGGGAGTTGGGCATCTGAGTGTTAAAGACAGGAACACTTCTTAAGTTGCTTTCAGTTAAGTCTGCAGCTTTGGGGCACACGATTCAGACCCTGGGTCTGTGTTGGAGCAGACTGGCGTGTCTGGCTCAACAGGACAGGGTGCTGGAGTCCCAAGCTGGCAGGGGCAGAAGTAGTCTTGGTACATCAATTGGCAGTTCCCAAGGGGGTTTCTGTGATCCAACCCATCATAGTAACCATGCACATTCGTGAAGAAAAGTGTAGATCAGAGAAGAGTGTGGTGGAGGCGCAAGAAACTGCTGCTGCTGAGTTTAGTTCCTTAAGTCTAGATGATCCAGGACTGTGGACTCACTTGAGCAGTAGCCTGAGGGACTTCCTTGTACTGCAGGGGCCACAGCAAGTGAAAAACTTTGTATTCCCCAAAGACAATGAAAATAGAAGTTTCGATCCAACACGTTACTGGCGTGAAATCCCCAATGGTGATAAAGTGGAGAGGCCATGGCTTATGTACTCAAAAACCCAGAATGCTGCATACTGTTTTTGTTACAAACTCTTCCAGTCTAATGTTCCAGCCACATTGGGTTCTACAGGAACAAAGGACTGGAAAAATCAGGCCAGAAAGAGAGCATTCTTCCAGTCTAATATTCTAGCCACAGTGGGTTCTGCAGGAACAGGAAAAATCTGGCTAGAAATCTGACATGCCATGAGAAGGCAGCAAATCACCAGAGAGCATTCCATAGGTGGAAAGAGCTTGAGATGGGACTAAGGTTAAAGGCCACCAAAGGTGATCACATCAAGAGAAGATTGCATCAGAGTCTCTTTACTGGCAAAATGTTATGAAAAGGCTCACTGACATTGTGAGAATGCTTGCTACCCAAAACCTAGCACTGCATGGCACTTCAGATCAGCTGTATGTGCCAAACAATGGAAACTTCCTTAAAATTGTGGAGCTGATGGCTGAGTTTGACGCTCTACTCCAGGAGCATCTAAGAAGTGTCACCACCCAAGAAATGAACACACACCACTACCTTGGAAAAACAATTCAAAATGAGATCATACAGTTACTAGCAACAAAAGTCAAACAGAAGATTGTGGCAGATCTGAAGTCAGCAAGATATTACTCTGTTATTCTGAACTGCACACCCGACATCAGCCATACGGAACAAATGACTGTAATGGTGCGTTTTCTAACAACAACAGAACCTAGTGAAAATGTCCCTGCAGTGGTGACTGTCAGAGAGCATTTTCTAGAATTTATTGACACTGATGATACTACAGGAGCTGTTATGACAAATGTGCTTCTTAAAAAGCTGGAAGATACAGGAATTGCGATAGCTGACATGAGAGGTCAGAGCTATGATGATGGTGCCAACATGAGAGGAAAGAACAGAGGAGTGCAGACACGGATCCGAGAGTTAACCCTCGAGCTTTTTTTGTCCCATGCAGTTCTCATTCATTGAACTTGGTGGTCAGTGATGCAGCATCAGCTTCTAGTGAGGCTGCTGAATTTTTTAACGTAATTCAAAGCATCTATGTATTTTTTCTCTGCATCAACTCATCGATGGCAAATTTTGAAGCAACATCTCGGAACATCCTCTCTGACACTGAGTGCCACACTTGTGGTGGGAGTCTGCTATAGACCACCAGACCAGGGGGATGAGGTGGACGAGGCTTTCTTCCAGCAACTAGCACAAGTTACTAGATCGCAGGCCCTGGTTCTCATGGGAGACTTTAATCACCCTGATATCTGCTGGGAGAGCAATACAGCGGTGCACAGACAATCCAGGAAGTTTTTGGAAAGTGTAGGGTACAATTTCCTGGTGCAAGTGCTGGAGGAACCAACTAGGGGAAGAGCTCTTCTAGACCTGCTGCTCACAAACTGGGAAGAATTAGTCGGGGAAGCAAAAGTGGATGGGAACCTGGGAGGCAGTGACCATGAGATGGTAGAGTTCAGGATACTGACACAAGGAAGAAAGGAGAGCAGCAGAATACGGACCCTGGACTTCAGAAAAGCAGACTTTGACTCCCTCAGGGAACTGATGGGCAGGATCCCCTGGGAGAACAACATGAGGGGGAAAGGAGTCCAGGAGAGCTGGCTGTATTTTAAAGAATCCTTATTGAGGTTGCAGGAAAAAACCATCCCGATGTGTAGAAAGAATAGTAAATATGGCAGGCGACCAGCTTGGCTAAACAGTGAAATCCTTGCTGATCTTAAACGCAAAAAAGAAGCTTACAAGAAGTGGAAGATTGGACAAATGACCAGGGAGGAGTATAAAAATATTGCTCAGGCATGCAGGAGTGAAATCAGGAAGGCCAAATCACACTTGGAGTTGCAGCTAGCAAGAGATGTTAAGAGTAACAAGAAGGGTTTCTTCAGGTATGTTAGCAACAAGAAGAAAGTCAAGGAAAGTGTGGGCCCCTTACTGAATGAGGGAGGCAACCTAGTGACCGAGGATGTGGAAAAAGCTAATGTACTCAATGCTTTTTTTGCCTCTGTCTTCACGAACAAGGTCAGCTCCCAGACTGCTGCACTGGGCAGCACAGTATGGGGAGAAGGTGACCAGCCCTCTGTGGAGAAAGAAGTGGTTCGGGACTATTTAGAAAAACTGGACGAGCACAAGTCCATGGGGCCGGATGCGCTGCATCCGAGGGTGCTAAAGGAGTTGGCGGATGTGATTGCAGAGCCATTGGCCATTATCTTTGAAAACTCATGGCGATCGGGGGAGGTCCCGGATGACTGGAAAAAGGCTAATGTAGTGCCCATCTTTAAAAAAGGGAAGAAGGAGGATCCGGGGAACTACAGGCCAGTCAGCCTCACCTCAGTCCCTGGAAAAATCATGGAGCAGGTCCTCAAGGAATCAATTCTGAAGCACTTAGAGGAGAGGAAAGTGATCAGGAACAGTCAGCATGGATTCACCAAGGGCAAGTCATGCCTGACTAACCTAATTGCCTTCTATGAGGAGATAACTGGGTCTGTGGATGAGGGGAAAGCAGTGGATGTGTTATTCCTTGACTTTAGCAAAGCTTTTGATACGGTCTCCCACAGTATTCTTGCCGGCAAGTTAAAGAAGTATGGGCTGGATGAATGGACTATAAGGTGGATAGAAAGCTGGCTAGATCGTCGGGCTCAACGGGTAGTGATCAACGGCTCCATGTCTAGTTGGCAGCCGGTTTCAAGCGGAGTGCCCCAAGGGTCGGTCCTGGGGCCGGTTTTGTTCAATATCTTCATTAATGATCTGGAGGATGGCGTGGACTGCACTCTCAGCAAATTTGCAGATGACACTAAACTGGGAGGAGTGGTAGATACGCTGGAGGGTAGGGATAGGATACAGAGGGACCTAGACAAATTAGAGGATTGGGCCAAAAGAAACCTGATGAGGTTCAACAAGGACAAGTGCAGAGTCCTGCACTTAGGACGGAAGAATCCCATGCACTGTTACAGACTAGGGACCGAGTGGCTAGGCAGCAGTTCTGCAGAAAAGGACCTAGGGGTTACGGTGGACGAGAAGCTGGATATGAGTCAACAGTGTGCCCTTGTTGCCAAGAAGGCTAACGGCATTTTGGGCTGTATAAGTAGGGGCATTGCCAGCAGATCGAGGGACGTGATCGTTCCCCTCTATTCGACATTGGTGAGGCCTCACCTGGAGTACTGTGTCCAGTTTTGGGCCCCACACTACAAGAAGGATGTGGAAAAATTGGAAAGAGTCCAGCGGAGGGCAACAAAAATGATTAGGGGGCTGGAGCACATGAGTTATGAGGAGAGGCTGAGGGAACTGGGATTGTTTAGTCTGCAGAAGAGAAGAATGAGGGGGGATTTGATAGCTGCTTTCAACTACCTGAAAGGGGGTTCCAAAGAGGATGGATCTAGACTGCTCTCAGTGGTACCAGATGACAGAACAAGGAGTAATGGTCTCAAGTTGCAGTGGGGGAGGTTTAGATTGGATATTAGGAAAAACTTTTTCACTCGGAGGGTGGTGAAGCACTGGAATGGGTTACCTAGGGAGGTGGTGGAATCTCCTTCCTTAGAGGTTTTTAAGGTCAGGCTTGACAAAGCCCTGACTGGGATGATTTAGTTGGGATTAGGTCCTGCTTTGAGCAGGGGGTTGGACTAGATGACCTCCTGAAGTCCCTTCCAACTCTGATATTTTATGATTCTATGGGACATTGTATGATATTCCAAAACTCCTCACTATACCTGAAGAAGACCTACACTAGTAATGCAGGGCACTAGAGACAGTGTTGACACATGATGACATGCATGATTTTGATGCGAGTGATTTAGTTGATGAACTGAAAGCCCTTTCAAGATACATTTCAGCAGGATCAACTCCAAAGGCTGTTCTGGAATATATGTGCACAAATAAGATGTCCACCCTCTTTCCAAATGCTTTTGTTGCTCTGTGCATACTTATAACACTTCCTGCAACAGTTGCCAGTGGAGAACGCAGCTTCTCCAAGCTGAAGTTAATAAAAACACATCTACGCTCCACAATGACACAGGAGAGGCTGGTCGGCCTTGCAACCATCTCAATAGAGCATGGTCTGGCCCAGACTGTGGACCTTCAGGAAGCAGTTCAAATCTTTGCAACCAAGAAGGCATGGAAAGCACAACTTTGATTATTCAAACAGATAAAAATGCCAGTGTTTACTATGCAGACAAGAAAAGTTACATTTGCTCTCCAGGCGTTTGAAAGTTAAGTGTTACTTAAAATTTTTGAACAAGGCATTTTAAGTTGTTAGTTCTCCTTTATTGGGTTAGGTAGCAGAGCAGTACTATGAGAGGAGTAGAACAGGAAGAAGGCAGAATTGAGACTTTTCAAAGTTTTGGCCCAAGCGAGGGAGTATGAGGGGCGTCATTTGAGCTCCCCATCTCAGGTGCCAAAATGTTGTGGGCCGGCCCTGGCCAGAGCACCCTACCTCAGAACTGCTCTGTCTTATGTTGGAAGAACCCACTATCAATCAGACTAAACCAAAACTTAGTAGAAGGCACACAGATTGTTTAACATTGACTCCCCTTGTACTGTGCTTTTTCTCAAAAGGATAGACTCGGTTTCCCATTATTTTATTAATCTGTCATAGGTCCCACTATGTGCAAGCCACTTTGAAAACACTGAAGGACAATCCCTGCTCCTAAGAGCTCATGACCTAAGGATAAACAAGTAGCTGGAGGTCAGAGGAAGGGGATTAACATTAGTCAATTTGTATACAACTGAACTGGATTTGTTATACACAGCACAGTAGAAGTGAGTCTTCAAGACGGACTTAAATGTGAATAGAGTAGGGGCATTGTTGATTAGCTCAGGGAGCTTTGTACCTTGCATATGGGGCAACATGGAAGAAGGCATAGAGATGATTGTATCTAAATCTGACAAATGGGTAGGGTGAGGTAGGGTAATATTGGTGGAGCAGAGGAGGTAGGGGAACAAAATGAAGCTTAGCAAGGGAGGATAAGTAGGGGGCAGGGTTAAGTAAGACTTTGAAGGTGGTGTCAAGAAGCTTAAATTTGATACAAGACAGAGGGGGAGTCAGTGGAGAGACTTAAAGCCGGGAATTACAAGAATAAACTAATACGCAGGGGATATGAGTTCAGTACCAACATTTTCTATGGACTGGTGAGGGACAGTCTGTGTGACTGTGAGGCCGAAACAGGAGCATTGTTGCAATACTTAAGGTGGGATATAATGAGGGCCGGAATAAAAGATTTGACTGCGGCAATGGAGAGAGGAGGACAGATCTTGGAAATTTTCAAGAGAAAGAAGTGGCAGGATTTGGAAACAAACTGGATGTATGGTGCCAGGGAGTGGGAGGAATCAAAAATAATACTGAGGCTGCAGATCTGAGTAATGGGGGAGGATGGTGTAGATCTTCTTCCTCCCATCTCTCACTCTTTAGAAGATCCATATGACTAGTTGACATTCTCACTTTACATCCTCTCTAAGTGATCTTACAAACTCACATAGCTGCAACTGTCACCTGTATGTGAGAAAAAATAACATGATGATGATATCAACAATATCAAGAGGAGGATGAGGCTAAAGAACAGGCCTGAGATCTAGCCAGGAAGAGGCCAGTGAGAACAGTTTCAGTTGAGTGGATATGTTGGAAGCCTAACCAGAAGTGTTATCCAAGCCAGAGCTGGGGGAGAGGGAATCACTGCTTTCATTGTAGTCATTTTAATGGGAGAGAGGAAAAATTTGCAAGTTATTATATTACAGATGAAAGCAGAAACCATGTGAGCTGATGGATAAGGTATAAAGTGAGGCGGCCAAAGGACCAAGAACAAAGGAAACTCTGTTACCCTATCCGTTAAATGGGGCAGAATATTTTTCTGCTTCCTGATGTAAGAGTATGAGGCCTTGCTCCATAATAAGGACAGTAAAGTGCATAGAATTATTAACACCAGTCACTGAAAGAGCTGGGGCTAAATTTTATGGCTGTTTACTGTTGCCTGGCTCAACTTCCCTTAGACAAAAGACAGGTGGGCATCAGCTGCAAAAGAATCATGCTCTCTCCTCCAGAGCTCTAGTTCTATGAGTTTGTGCCTGGGAGAATGCTCAGTGAGGATGGCATGTAGGGTAGTTGATGGGGCTGGAGCATGCTCAGTGCAGATGGATTATTCAGAGACTTAGCAGCAATCCGATAACAAGCTCTATTGCGTATTTTCAAATGGTGATTTTTCAGAGGCATTAGAACTAAGCCAAATCTGGGTAGATTTTCATGAGGGACAGCAAAAAGTACCTCTGTTATATTAGGACTTCCTCCTGTCAAATTTTAAGTTCCTGCTCCAAATTCTGAAGTTCCTCAGGCTTTTCAAGAAAATAATGGGTATTTTTAAATTGTCAAAACTACCTATTCTCCCCTAGTCTCTTTCTCCAAAATGGCTGAAATTGTCAAATATATATATATTCACCCTGAAGCAGAGAGCAAGCAAGGAAAATTTCAGCCCAAATGGTAAAAGTTAGGCAAAGTTATAAATAACTGAAATCAGGAGCAAATAATGGGAAGTGTTAGATAACTTTAATATGGGTATCACTACTAACTCCACCCGCAGTATATAGGTACCTTAATTCTGGCATTTCCTAGAGCTTGACTTTGCCATCATAATAATGTAGTTTGTTCTTTTAACATATTTTTAAGCATGTAATGCCAAATATATATTCTCACAGAGAATTAGGTTGCTATTCCTTATATTATAGTTTCTCCACTACCTCTTAGAAATAATTGTATGGATTCCATCAGTAATATAAGGGAAATCTTAACAATCAGATCTATTTGAACAAATGCCGCAAAATAAGTGGCATTATATTAATAGTTGTACCAAAACTGGGTACAATGCTCACTGAAAAGCCAAAAATGTAACTAAATTGAGGCTGGTGGACAAAATGTCTAAAATCATGTATAATATGACTGTGTATAACATAGCTTTGTTTAATTACTTCTCACTACACCTGGTAACCATACCTGTCAGTTTTTTCTAATTATGAGAGTTATCCATAATTTATTAAAAGTGATCTTGTGTGTGAAACAAAATTCATATTCGTATTGTAGTCTATGCTGCCAAAAATACTGAATCATGAAATGGAGGGTATAGAACAGGGGTCGGCAACCTCTGGCACGCGGCTCGCCAGGGTGCTTACCCTGGCGAGCCACGTGCCAGAGGTTGCCGACCCCTGGTATAGAACATGTAATTAATTCTGGAAAAAATATCAAGTAATTTTAAGTTTGTTTCACCTGTGGCACTACTGTGTACCCAGTTTGGGCTTTGATATGTTCAGAAGTGTAGTGTTAGTCATTTAATGTCAGAAGAGCTTAAAAGGTTGACAGAGTTGCTTTTTAACACCACCATAACTAAAGAGATTGCCATGGCTCCCTGTTTCATGTGGGATATCTAAATGGATTGACTTTAGCTCCCTGATTCTTGCCATGATGATTAAGGGGATTTGCTTAAATATCCCATTTCATGTGGTATAACTACTATAAAAGGATTAGCTTTCGATCCAATTTTCATGTGGGATAGTTAAATGGATTAGCTTTAATTTTATGACACAATAACTAAGGGCATTTGCCTTAGCTGCACACATGGATGTATTGAGGGGTCTTGCCTTTTTTGGCTCTTGATTCATTTTCTTTTGCTCTGTTCTCATTGAGATAACTTTATTTGATTGTTTTCAAACTTTCTACCATATGATGAGAACAAACAAACATGGCCCATATTGAACTTTGTCTGTTAGGAAGTGATGCTAGTGAGAAGCGGCCAAATCCCAGTGCTTATCTTTTGTAGTTGAAACCAAAATGTTACCATTCCTATGGACTAATATACATTTAGGAATTGCCATAATAGATCTATTTTGTGGTCCATTTTAGTGATCTATTTTGTGCCGTATACAGTCTTTGTCAGTCGACAGTACGAGATGCTTCAGAGAAAGTTGCAAGAGTCTAAGTTACAGCATAGGGAAGAGGGATGTGGAGTGGGCCATCCCATAATTATGCCTATTTTGCCTGAATGTTGCACATATTTGGACTTTCAGGTCCAGATTTTTTAATGGGCCCTTAACGGCAATGTTTTGCTAGCACAAACATGCATTTGCAGGCAAGTGGGTGGCTTGATTGCATGTGCAAGATGGATACTTTCATGCAGACAGTTACAGTCCACATTTTTGGGACTATAGGCACAAAAAAATGTGTGTGCATTTGCACATCTAATTTAGCTGTCTCATAAAACGCTGGCACGGGGTCTTTCACTAGCCACATGTGTGAACAACCATTTTAATCATTAATTGGCCATTTACACTATGCATGCAGTCACTGCAATTTTGTATGCAATGGTTGTCAATTATATGAACACATGAGATGTGTAAATACAGGTGCACACAGATGTGTGTGCACAATGTTGAAAATAAGGTCTCGGTTGTGCAATTGTCTACTCTGAATATGTTATCGGGGCGGGGGGAATCCTGTAAACTTTTGGGGAGCTTATCATGGATTGTTTCTCCCTTGCCTCAGTCAAAAAATCAGTGCCACAACCTGGAGCTCCCTTTTTCCATACTTTACTTTCACATGCTATCAAACCTCAAGATGAAGACTAATTGGGACGTTATATATATACTAACTTTTTTATGCATGGATATCTTTGCCCTTATCTTTAAAAAGAAATTGAAACAAGGATTAAATTAAAAAAACTGATAGTGTAACATGAGACTTCAAAAGTTTAAAACAATAGGAAATACAATAGAGAGGTTTTTTTACAGTACATAACACAAACTGGCAGATATTGCATATCCTGAATATTTTATGGCATAATTTTTACATGAAACGTGTTCCACTTTAAGGTACGCATGTCGATAAAAGCAGGAAAACAAAATATTGTATATGAGCAATATAGTTGAGCTAACATTGCTATAGGAACTTTGGCCCTAATCCCCAAATCCAATGGATTTGTACGTCACATGATATCAGAGTGTGGTTTGGGCAAAGCTGGCTTTAAGCAACCTTTTTACATTTTTCTACTTTTGGGGGTGCCTGGGAGTCATTCTGGTCTCTAGAGCTACTCTGGCTTACACTAGGCTGTCCATAGTTCCAAGGGGCCATTTCAGCAGTTGAGGAATGCCAGGGAGTAGGGCTGCCTTTTCTACGGTTCCTACACCAGGAACCAGGGGTATGGTATAGGAGCCACTGTGATGGCTCTCAGCCATCCCAAGTTTTCACTCTCTGGTGAGAAATATCAGGGAGTTGGATCCTGGATGTTTTGCAGTGCAAAGAATTTGGAGCTGAGTCTAGGAGCTGGCCCCTGAAATGTTGCATTTCTTGAATCTTGTGGATTTTTTGACTCTGCAGCTTTAATTATACAAGAATGTAATTTCGTGTGTATGTGAATGTAAAATCAATGGTAACAATTCCAGAGTAAGAGCTGAGATCATTTGTGTTCAGTACTAAGGATAAAGCTTGATTCTGTATTGGATATTGAGAGGGCCTTTTATATTCCTATCATATGCAAGCCTTTTGAAGTAATATTGGGTAATGTATGTATCTTTTTAAAATTCTGTGCATACTTTTTCATGCCCTGCAAGTAGGAATGTTTAGAAAAATATATGGAACTTCAGTTAAGACAAATGTAGAAGTAAGAACATTATTCACTAACTGGTGATGGTGGTTTTTTTTTTAAGCTAAGTACAAATATAGGATGGCAGCAATAATTATAATATACCGATATTATGTCTTCAGCTCTGTACGACTACATTTGAAGAAATAGAAACAAAGGTTTCTTGGATGAGAATTTTACACTAAAATAAGTAGTCTTTTTACTTGTAACATAGAAAATAGTGTTCCTTTTAATAGCCCTTTTTATTTCCAAGATGTCCCAAAGCTCTTTAAAGAGTAATACATTACATACTGTGAATGCAGTGACTGTGTAAGAAAATGTGACAATCATTGTGCACTCAACATATTTCACTTACGTTACTTTGGCCATTTGATCCAGTTTTGAGGGGAAATTTTTTTGCACAAGTTGGAATTATCACCTGTTTTTGCTGAAAGATGTCAACAGATAGCTAAATTCCTCCTCAGCTGCCTCTGAGGATGAATAGAAGCAGGGCCGGCTCCAGGCATCAGCAAAGGAAGCAGGTGCCTGGGGCGGCCAATAGAAAGGGGTGGCACTCCGTCCGTTATTGGTCCGGTCTTCGCCGGCACTTCGGCAGCTGCTCCAGCTCTCTGGTGTAGTCTTTGGCGGCAATTCGGCGGCGGGTCCTTCACTCCGTCTCTTCCTCTTTGGCGGCACTTCGGCGGGTGCTCAGTCGGGTTTTCCTTTTTCTTCTTTTTTTTTTCCTCGCCGCTTGGGGCGGCAAAAAAGCTGGAGCCAGCCCTGGATAGAAGTAAAGTTTTAATGTCAGTCCAGATAAGAGCACATTTAAGATTGCAATACTTCTTAGTACTAAACTGCTGTTTCAGCACTGGGAAGAAGCCTGAATAACTTCACAACTTTTAACTCGTGCCTCTCTGGGCCAGTGGCAAAGTATAATTAATACAAGTAAACGGTTTAACTATATATGCTGCCTAAAGAAGACAGTGATTTTTGTGTGTGAATGTATGTGTTTTGACTAGATTGTTTCAACTGTTGTATTATGCAGCCATTAGGAAGGTTGTTACAAGCATTTTCATTTACAAGAATTAGAAGGCATGTAGTAACATGTTTGGTTAAAATATGGAATCTTTCCAAAAGAGGTGATTATTATGGCTGACAAACTATTAAAAATTAATTGCAATTAATTGCGTGGTTAAAAATATTAATCACGATAAATTGTGTTCTGAAACAATAATAGAATACCATTTATTTAAATATTTTGATGTTTTCTACATTTTCAAATGTATTGATTTCAATTACAACACAATACAAAGTGTACAGTGCTCACTTTATATTTTTGATTACAAGTATTTGCACTGTAATAAACAAAGAAATAGTATTTCAATTCATCTAATACAAGTACTATAGTGCAATCTCTTTATCATGAAAGTTAGTAGAATTATGTACAAAAAATTACTGCACTCAAAAATAAAACAATGTAAAACTTTGGAGTCTACAAGTCCACTCAGTCCTACTTCTTCTTCAGCCAGTCGCTCAAACAAGTTTGTTTACATTTGTGGGAGATAATGCTGCCTGCTTCTTGTTTACAATGTCACCTGAAAGTGAGAACAGGCATTCACATGGCACTGTTGTAGCCGGCATAGCAAGATATTTACGTGCCAGATGTCCTAAAGATTCATATGTCCCTTCATGCTTAGACCACCATTCCAGAGGACATGTGTCCATGCTGATTATGGGTTCTGCTCGATAATGCTCCAAAACAGTGCGGACCGACGCATGTTCATTTTCATCATCTGAGTCAGATGCCACCTGCAGAAGGTTGATTTTCTTTTTTGATGGTTCAGGTTCTGTTGTTTCTGCATCAGAGTGTTATTCTTTTAAGACTTTGGAAAGCATGCTCCACACCTTGTCCCTCTTGGATTTTGGAAGGCACTTCAGATTCTTAAACTTTGGGTCAGGGGTTGGCAACCTGTGGCACGCGTGCCAAAGACGGCACACGAGCCAATTTTTGATGGCATGCTGCTGCCTGCCGGGGTCCTGGACCCACTCAGTCCCCCCCCCGCCCACCGATTTCTCCTGCGGGGGCAGGAGGCAGAAGCTTGGTCCTGCTGGCAGCCAAGTTTCCCCCTCCCCCGCTTTTTCTCCCAGCGTGGTGCTTTCCTGCCCCTCTCCCTCCCCCCTCCCTCCCTCTTCCTCTTTCTTCCCCGATCAACTGATCGCCCTTGCGAGGGGGAGGGGGAGCAGAGCGGAGCAGAGCCGCCGTGTGCTCGCTGCTCCGGGGAGGAGGCAGAGAAGAGGTGGGTACGGGGCCCTGGGGAAAGGAGTGGGAACGGGGCATATCCCCTCCAGTCCCCTGCCATGAGCACCCCCACGAGCCAAGCACCCCAGCCCTCTGCCCTGACCCCTGCACCCCCTCACACACCTCCAGCCCTCTGCCCTGACCCCTGCACCCCCTCACACACCTCCAGCCCTCTGCCCTGACTCCTGCACCCCCTCACACACCTCCAGCCCCCGTTCTGACTCNGGAGCTCCTGCACAACCCCAGGCCGGCAGCGGGCTGAGTGGGCCGGCAGCATAAGATCAGCATTTTAATTTAATTTTAAATTAAGCTTCTTTAAACATTTTGAAAACCTTGTTTACTTTACATACAACAATAGTTTAGTTATATAATATAGACTTACAGAGAGAGACCTTCTAAAAAACGTTAAAATGTATTACCGGCAAGCGAAACCTTAAGTTAAAGTGAATAAGTGAAGACTCGGCACACCACTTCTGAAAGGTTGCTGACTCCTGATTTAAAGGATATTAAATTCCTGCTGTCTTATTTCATTCTGCTTTAGAAATTTCACATTGGTACCTTCTTTGTATTTTGTCAAATCAGCAGTGAAAGTGTTCTTAAATCGAACAACATGTGCTGGGTCATCATGTGAGATTGCTATAACATGAAATATATGGCAGAATGTGGTTAAAACACAAAGCAGAAAAATTACAATTCTCCCCCAAGGAGTTCAGTCCCAAATTTAATTAACACATATTTTTAATGAGCGTCATCAGCATGGAAGCATGTCCTCTGGAACGGTGGCCGAAGCACAAAGGGGCATACAAATGTTTAGCATATTTGGCATGTAAATATCTTGCCACGCCGGCTACAAAAGTGCCATGTAAATGCCTGTTCTCACTTTCAGGTGACATTGTAAATAAGAAGCGGGCAGCATTATCTCCTGTAAATGTAAACAAATTTGTTTGTCTTAGCGATTGGCTGAACAAGAAGTAGGACTGAGTGGACTTGTTGGCGCTAAAATTTGTCATTGTTTTGTTTTTGAGTGCAGTTATGTAACAAAAAAACTATATTCGTAAGTTGCAGTTTCACGACAAAGAGCTTGCACTACAATTCTTGTATGAGATGAACTGAAAAATACTATTTCTTTTGTTTTATCATTTTACAGTGTAAATATCTGTAATAAAAATAATATAAAGTGAGCAGTGTACACTTGTATTCTCTGTTGTAATTGAAAGCAACATATTTGAAAATGTAGAAAGACATCCAAAAATATTTAATAAATTTCAATTGGTATTTTATTATTGTTTAACAGTGTGATTAAAACTGCAATTAATGGTGATTAATTTTTTAAATCGCAATTAATTTTTTTGAGTTAATCATGCGAGTTAACTGTGATTAATTGACAGCCCTAGTGATTATGCATGTAAAGCAGAGGTGGGCAAACTACGGCCCGCGGGCCACATCCGGCCCGCGGGACCGTCCTGCCCGACCCCTGAGCCCCTGGCCAGGGAGGCTAGCCTCCAGCCCCTCCCCTGCTGTTTCCCCTCTCCCATAGGTACGCCGCCGCGTGGGCAGCGGGCTCCTGCCAAGCAGAGCGGCAGCGTGTGTAGCTCTGTCTGGTCGGCGTGGCTGCCAGACATGCTGCTCTGAGCGGCATGGTAAGGGGGCTGGGGCCGGGGGGTTGGATAAGGGGCAGGGAGTCCCGGGGGGCAGTCAAGGGATAGGGAGTGATTGGATGGGGCGGAGGTTCTGGGGGGGCAGTCAGGGGATGGGGAATGGGGGGGTGGGTTGGATAAGCATGGGAGTCCCGGGGGGCCTGTCATGGGGTGGGGGTATGGATAGGGGTCAGGGGATGGGGAATGGGGGGTGTGTGGATAAGCGTGGGAGTCCTGGGGGGGGGCCTATCGGGGCGGGAGGGATAGGGGTCGGGATGGTCAGGGGACAGGGAGCAGGGGGGTTGGATACGGGGTGGGGTCCTGGGGGAACGGTTAGGGTCGGGGGTCTCAGGAGGGGGCGGTCAGGGGACAAGGAGCAGGGGGGTTGGCTGGGTCGGAGGTTCTGAGGGGAGCAGTCAGGGGCGGGAAGTGGGAGGAGGTCAGATGGGGGCGGGGGCCAGGCTGTTTGGGGAGGAACAGCCTTCCCTACCCGGCCCTCCATACAGTTTTGCAACCCCGATGTGGCCCTCAGGCCAAAAAGTTTGCCCACCTCTGATGTAAAGGCATTTCTCAAATTACCTACTTTAGCATTGTAGCTTTAAGTATGTAAGAGAGAGATGGAATGATGACAAAGAAGAAGTGCATTGTGTTACAAACTACCTAATGCCAAAGTAATATTCTAGTCAAACTATTATTTTTAGGATTGCACTACAAACAAGAGAGGGTAGTTGTGGTTTGAAAGATGATAATCATTCCTTGACTCTAAAGTCTTCCTAAAGATAATAATTAAGATTTTCTTCTTTTCAATCTTTGATGCTTTTATCCCTTCTTTCAGTTATTTTGCATAAACCATAGTTACTGTTCCTAAGATTTTGATTGTTGTTTTCCTCTGCTTCCAGTGCTTCAAACTTCATTTTCTCACAAAAGTTATATATTGATTTATTATTTTGGAGCAGTTGCTCCTGAATGTGTCAGGTTTCTTTGGGCATTCCGTTTCTGCTGCTGAGCATGACAATATAAGCCTTGCAGTTGCTTCAGGCAGGACAGCTAAAAAAAATGTTTAATTGTGCCCTTAAAAATAAGCTCAAAGTCAATGACATCATCTTACATAAGACTCTTGGAAATAAAATTCAGGGACTCATAAATATTTTGTGGCTTTGTCAAATAATAAAATGAATGAAGGCACATGAAACCAAACACAGTAATGTTCACATCTTTGTGTGTCACTGTTTGTAATTACACTCTTTACCCCAGGGAGTATGACATTAGAAGAAGAATATTTTCTATTCTAAATCTTAGTTTGCCTAAAGTAATGCCATTGCTAATGCTAACTGACATGATATTTGAAGCAGGAATTTTGTTAATCCAAGGATTTTTTTAAATCCCCTTAAAGTTAAAAGTATTTTTACAAAGCCTTTGAAATGAAAGCAAATGTAAACTTCCTATCTTTCTTTGATTCTCCCTCCTCTTTCTTACTTATTAAAGAACAGTTAGCATTGACTTGTGACTAAATTCTACCTCCTCTTGTGTGAATCCACAAAGGGAAGGGAGCCTCCTTTGCACACCCTCGTAATCCAGGTGAAATAGCAATTTAGCAATCTTTGAACTCCTCAGCCCCAAAAGACTTTGCATCTTGGGGGAGTGGTCACACCATTTGCCCCTCCAGTGTACCTGTTGTTGTACAAAGACTACTGATGGGAGTAGCATACATCATTTCCCCCCAGATGTATGGAACACTGCTGACTTTTCAGGCCCAGGCCCAGACCCATCTGAACGGTTCTCCCTCTGTCTCATCCAAGGCAGAATGACCGAAAAAATCTCTTGCAAGTATGTGTCTTGCAATTTAAAAAAGCCCAGCAATATCCAGGTAGGCTATCTAACCCTACCTAAAGCATTGCTGAAAATGGATAATTATATCAAGGCAATTATTTACCACCCTCTCTAGCAAATGAACATTTCGTAGTAACTTCAGAAAAAAGAGTTGCAGCTATCCTTTCCAATCATGCCTTACTCTTTACTCACTGCATAGCAATTGCCTGAATGAGGCACATTTATCAGTTTTCCTTCTTTGGTAAATACATTTGGATACCTTCCAGAAATACAAAAATACAGCATGTGGTGTATAGAAAATAGCATGCATGCACAAAACATGTGTTCTTCAGTCTGCTAAAAGTACATGCATTTCTGCAAAACAGGAGTTGAGTCCATACGATGGCTACAAACAAAATCAAAACAAAAATAACCTCTTTCAGTACCCTGAAGTGCATACAATTCATCTGTGGAAAAGGCACTTTCAATTGCCTTAGGATGTGAACTATACATCCTAAAGATACGCTGTCAGAAATAGAAATTGCCAATAATGCATGACAAGTGAGGCAAGTGTCAGTTGTCATACCGCTGAGAAGGTTAACATAAGTTAGGAACAGTAAAAGAATTTTAGAAACAGTATTTCAGCCATTAGTAGGTTTTGATGCTATTAAAGGAACACTAATCAAATTAAATACTAAGGCGTAGTTTCTTCTCAAGAGAGCTGACAGAGTGACATGCCTCTTTGAAAGGAAATAAGCTTTTCTTGAAAGGGCTCCATGACCAAATCACATAAATAAGTGGATTTTCTACTTTTAGGACCTGATTCTTATCTCTGATGTATGAAGGGCATCAACTTGTGTATCAAAAAATCTGTTTATGCTCTTGCATACCAAATGCAGTAGAAATATACTTTGAGCTATGTGGCAATGGAGTTGCTGTATCTAGTTTGCCTTTTTAAAAAGGATCCAAACAGTTTAGCAGATTTCAGCTTCCCAAGAAAGAAAAATTGTGCACAGATAATTCAGATGTTTTATTATACAAAATTCAGAATTACCCATAAGTAAGCTAGGGACTGACACGTGTTTACCTACTGATTCTTCATTTTGAGCTTTTTCCCTGATGCCCTATAGGACGACAGGATCAAGCGAATTTTCCATTGGGAAATTTGTTTTAAGGAATTATTTTTAGATAACCCTAGCTATTTCTTTGTCAATTGTCCTACTTCTTATCTGTCTCAATACTTAAAATATCATGCTCAAGTTTAGAAAATATGAATTCAACTTAACTGTTGACATACTGCATTATTGTTATTAGTAATATTACAAAGTATAAATATATGTAGATAATTTTCAAGGTCACTCATATGTTCTGGTTTGCAATATCTCTGTCATTTACTGACATATCTCAAGTACTCTATCTGTAACTTTCTGGTATTCTGTTGTCTCCCAACTCTTCTGGCTGCATTTCTTAGCTCATTTGGCTACTTTTTTCTCTTCCTTCCATATCTGTCAGTAGGCCTGTCTCATTTTTATCTCTCCTGGCTGCATCATTTAGCTCCCTCTGGCAATCAATCTGTTCCTCATTCATTTTGCCATTTTCCCTGTTAGACTTGTGTTCATGGCTGGAAATAACATTTAGCCATTGGACAAATTTGTGAATTGTCATAAGAACGCATGAAAATAATATTTTTTAACACAGATGAAAACAAAGTAAAACTGTGATCTGATGTAGACATCTTCAATATTTATCATAGCCCTGATGGCAGAAGCATTGACATTAAACATGATGAGAGACCATCATTTCTTTGTTAGAGTAATTTTATTATCTGGCAGTTCTAATGCTTTGCCTCTTCCTTTAGGCTTTCACCATCTGATGAAAAAGTTCCCTATCCTTTAGTAGGCCCTCAATATCAAGTTTCCAGTCAGAACACATTGACTGAGGGTTTGTTCTTGGTGCTCTTGTGATATCCTTTTCCGTGTCCTTCAGGCTGTCTGTATTTCCCACACTTATCCCAATGGGGTTAAATTATCCATAACTGAGAGAGCTTTTTATTGGTGGTGCTTTAACACCCTGAAGGAGAATCCCTACCCCACCCACCAGTTTGGGGCTTTGGGAATGACAGGGGTCCTTGATGACTGTGGGCTGACACACTTTCTCGAAGGGATGTTATCCCATGACCTTTACAGTGATGGATGTGCATTTCAAACAATTTATTAAAGTAGTGGCCTACATTTAAAGCAGGGGTAGGCAACCTATGGCACGCATGCCGAAGGCGGCACGCGCGCTGATTTTTAGTGTCACTCACACTGCCCGGATCCTGGCCACCGGTCCGGGGGGCTCTTCATTTTAATTTAATTTTAAATGAAGCTTCTTAAACATTTTAAAAACCTTATTTACGTTACATACAACAATAGTTCAGTTATATATTATAGACTTATAGAAAGAGACCTTCTAAAAACGTTAAAATGTATTACTGGCACGCGAAACCTTAAACTAGAGTGAATAAATGAAGACTCGGCACACCACTTGTGAAAGGTTGCCGACCCCTGATTTAAAGGATATTAAATTCCTGCTGTCTTATTTCATTCTGCTGTGTCCATATTAATGTTTAGAAGGCTGGATTTTTTTTTAAGCTAACTTGATTCATCTATTACTAAAATTCAGCAATGGACACCTAAAATGAAGCCTATCTCCCATGCCCATCTCATGCAATGTAGATTAATGTTGATTTTCTTAATTACCTTGTATATTGTATAGCTGAATCAATTGGCCATAGAATTGTGTTTGTAGATGTTAGCTAGGCATCTCCCTGTCATCAGCAAATGGGTCTTAAGCCAATGTAATATGAGCAGTGAAGAACTGAGTTTCTCTTGGCCCTCTACACTGTGTATTTTTTCAAGCATAAAACCTTAAACAAAGTTAAGGTGGTAAATAGCTATCAGATTAATGTAAAAATTGTAGATACTTTTTTAAAAGTCAGGAAATTAAATAGTTAAGTTCTCATTTTAAAAAAACCCTTAAAATTGATCCTTGTGCCTGCCTGCAGTATACCTATCTGTTCATTATAAAAATGTTGTACAGTATATGCCAATTAGTGTGTATTTTGGAGCATTCATGAAGTAGGTTTTGTTCTTCAACTCAAGGTGGATATGAAACAAGGTAGTTTATGGACTGCAAATTTAGAGATAAGGAGTGATATTTATCTTCCCGCTAGTGGTTGGTTGATGTGCTGGAGAATCTGTGTTTGGGTTAGCCCTGTTGTAATCCTGTAATTCCAATACAGTAGATGAAATTTTCATCATGCATATATGAACTAGAATTGCACCTCCAATACTGAGGTAATCCCAGTAACTCTGGTTATTTCTACATTTCCTGTGTTTACAGTATGATAGCTGGGGTTCATATAGAAAATCTAGATGAAATATAGTAGATTGGTGGTTAGCATTCAGGAAATTACTGTGGATAGATAGAGGCGATGATTCACTATCAGTTATGGCTTTTTATGGACTTATGAATATCCTCATTTCAAACATTACTTCATTAACTACAATATTCTAATTCTGCTGAATATTTAATATTCCTTTAGCATACAGCTATCGTTGTAACTTGAAAGTTTTTTGTATTTTGTATGTAAGATTTTTTTTAGAAGAATGTAAGGACATTGATATATAGGGGGGAAATTAAATTGGTAGTACTTTCTGATAAAGACTACATTTTACAATGATTATAAATGTGGTATAGAGGTGACAACTGTTCTGTTAACTGAAACACAGAATAACAAGATATTAAAATCAAATACTCTGGAGTTTGGAAGCTTTATGAATTATAGTGGTTCAGAAGAGAGTATTTACCGATTCTGCCAAATTTTGCCAGTAGAATTGGTAATCTTTTTTTAATCTGAGTGTTTCATTTGTTAGTCTTTGGAAACTCCACTTGTTGTTCTATCAGAGTTTGTGACCTCCTTGAACTAGTGCAGGTTTTTTAGGATTATCTTGGAATCCTAGATGCTCCTGGTTTGCCAGCAGAGCTTCTGAGATGTGCAAGACCTTTGGCAAACTTTGTAAAGCCCACCGGGACATGGCAGATTATTTAAATGGTCAAAACTCCATAGTATATAACTCCTAAAATAAGCAGTCAACCTTACCAGAAATATTCCTGTGCAGTAGAGTGGGGGCTCACAGGTTTTCTATCATGTTGGAATTCCTTACCATTTGCAAATCTGCCTTGCATCTCCATAGCAGTTACATGGAAAACAAATATTAAAAAACTATTGGTGTTTTTATGTGCCCTTTACTTAAGTATTATTTTGTTTGTTTTGACATTTGGGTTTTTTTGTTTTAAAAAGTACAACAAAAGCACCTTCTCTATTTCCTGCCCTTCATTTTGTCTCCTCCTGACCTCTTCTTTCTCCCTTTCCTTTCAAGTCTGAATCCTCCATGCTGTCCTGCCTATAATATACCACCTGATAGCCTTGTACTTCTGTTTCCCTCCACACACACAGTTTCCCTTAACAAGCAGCATAGCAGAAGAGACATTCTTCTGTCCCGGATGGCTCCAGTCCCATAGGCAGCTCTTGACAGCTTCCACTCATTGCTTGTAGCCTCAGTCCCTGCAAGTGGCTGCTGTTTCCTCTCTTCCTTTTCTTCCTCTTATATACAGTCTTCTCTAGTAGAGGCTGCTAGACTGTCCCCTTTTCTCTGTTTCTTCCTGGTTCAACAAATATCCAGACTGCTGCAGACAAGGAGTAGCAGCTAGCATAGTATGACTGGTAGCTTTCTGTAGACACATCAGTGGAGTTGGAAAACCACTGCACTATACCTTATTAGTGAGTCTGAAATAAAACAAAATAGAAGTTTCTAGACTAAGCCATTTCTTATAGTTGGCTGTTCAAAAACATTTTTTTTTAATGAAACACGCCTGCATCTCAATTACTCTGACCAGTTCACTTCAAGATTAATACATAAAAGTAATCTCTTTCTCTGGGTACAGCTATACAAGTGAGAGTTCAAGCAGGGGAATGACATTTTTTGGTCAATTATCAAAATCAGACTTATAAGGGAAAGTGAGTTGCAACTTAAATTCAGGAATTGGTATAATCAGAGTTCCCTAATGGAAAAATAGACATATTTGTGTTCATTGATATTGGACTGGCTGTTTGGAAGTGGAATGTTTTTTAAAAAAGAAACAAAAAAAACACCTACTCTATCATACAGCCCACAATTTTATTTATTTATTTCAATTTATATAAACTATAACAAGAGTGTCCGTCTAAAAATCTGGCCTCCTTTGAATTTTTTTTAAAATACTTTAACTCCTCGCTTAACGTTGTAGTTACGTTCCTGAAAAATACTACTTTAAGCAAAATGATGTTAAACTAATCCAGTTTCCCCATAAGAATTAATGTAAATGGGGAGGGGAGTTAGGTTTCAGGGAACCTAACTCCGCACCATAGTAACTCTAACTCAGGAACCAATCCATGCAACAAACCTCGATGCCAACTCTGCCCACATATTTACACCAGCGACACCATCACAGGACCTAACCAGATCAGCCACAAAATCAACAGTTCATTCACTTGCACGTCCACCAATGTAATATATGCCATCATGTGCCAGCAATGCCCCTCTGCTATGTACATTGGCCAAACTGGACAATCCCTACGTAAAAGGATAAATGGACACAAGTCAGATATTAGGAATGGCAATATACAAAAACCTGTAGGAGAACACTTCAACCTCCCTGGACACACAATAGCAGATTTAAAGGTAGCCATCCTGCAGCAAAAAAACTTCAGGACCAGACTCCGAAGAGAAACTGCTGAACTTCCGTTCATTTGCAAATTTGACACCATCAGCTCAGGATTAAACAAAGACTGTGAATGGCTAGCCAACTACAAAAGCAGTTTCTCCTCTCTTGGTGTTCACACCTCAACTGCTAGAAGAGGGCCTCATCCTCCCTGATTGAACTAACCTTGTTATCTCTAGACTGATTCTTGCCTGCATATTTATACCTGCCTCTGGAAATTTCCACCACATGCGTCTGACGAAGTGGGTATTCACCCATGAAATCTTATGCTCCAATACTTCTGTTAGTCTATAAGGTGCCACAGGACTCTTTGTCGCTTTTTACAGGTCCAGACTAACACGGCTACCCCTCTGATACTTAACTGATCCATGACTCTGTAGATTTCCACAGCATCACTACTTGGCCCTACCAGAACCCCAACTCCTCAATAGACCTTGTATACAATGCATGCATATTAAAGGGCACTATTCAGAGTGTTGGTTGAGTTTAATGGAACTTAAATAGAAGACAGCAATGTTTATTTTTTATTTTTCAAATATTTGTTTAGATAATTATAGGCAGCACTAGTCTTTCCATTATAAACCGCTGTGTTTAGTTGCTTGTAAGTTTGTCAAACTAAAACTATTCAGGCTAAAAGTCCCATGTCAAGTGTCTTAGTCAGGCTGAATTTTATTTATTTATGTTTCAAGAAAAACAGTCCATCCGCTTCTGAGAACAAAGTTAAAGGAAACATTGTTTGGTTCCTCCCACTCCCCACCCCTGCCCTCCACTCCCTCATGTTATAAAATTCTTGCAGCTGCTTAATTGAAAAATTCTAGTGCCTCCATGCTTTGGAGCAGGGACTTACAAGCTTGCCCTAGTGTCAGGGATGTGCTTTTTGCTGTCCTGTGAAAATCTGCCCAAATTTGGCTAAGTTATAAGCCTCTGAAAATCTCAGTTTCCACAAGCTAATTAGAAGCATAGTTTAACATAGGTTTTGTGGGATGTAAAAGTAATCAAATCTCATGCTCTAGGATGTTTAATTTTGGTAGGATCCGATAAGAATTTGTTCTGAACCAGATATATCATTGCACAACAGATACTTTCAGTGAGGGGATCACATTCCACTGTGCCACCAAGTATTGGTTAGTTTTTTGTGTCTTGGCATTTTGGACCAGTGATTTAAACTAGTATGACAAATGATGTGCACTGGTGACTGGTAGATAACATCCATTTTGTGAAATACATGAGCGCTATAGCACGGTAATGGTGCTTACCAGTGTGAACAATAATAAGGTTAGAGAGTATTTTTTGTAGATAAAGGTAGTAATACATTGCTTAAAAACTGAAAAAATAATATAAAGTTGTATATTTTAAATATTTGTAACCATGAAAAAGGTGGCTCTGAACATTGTTCTAATACTGAATATTTCAAAAGACAACTCATTTTATAGTACTTATTTGCTAATCAATCCTGTGAAAAATGTATCACTTGGAGCCCTAGTTTGCCTTACATCTCCAATTGCTGTCCAAGCTGAAAATTAAATGAGCATACTATGCAAAATGTTTACCTAGTGTAATATGCTTTAAATGTATCAGAAGAATTGCTGTAAAAAAAGGGGAAAAGTAAGATAATCAATGCAAGGAACATGAAAGGTCAAATCAGTTCACAGAAGTAATGTATGATAATAGATAATGATAATAGGTGCAGTTGATTTGATACAGACCTAGTCGAGAGATGTATCGGTATTTGAAAATAACAATGAACTACAATGGAACTTAATAGTCAGGAAAGTACAGTATAAAGTTTTAGTACAATGTGATTTTTAGTAAAACTCAATAGCTATTACAATATGGATTTGACAGGCTTGTTGGTACAGTACAATTTTCATAAGAACATTTATGTCAAAAGAATCAATAAAGTGGGATGGTGAGGGCTCTATGTAGCACTATTTTCTGTAGAACATACTAGCTTATATAATGCCACTTGACAAGGGAATCAGAATCATAATTTTCAGAAGAAACCTTTCAGGTCAATGCAATGCATAGTTTGAAAAGAGAAGCAGAACAGTTGGTATGGCACAACATTGCACAGAGAGGTACAATATTAAAAGTTCAATGCATAAAAGAATTTTACAGACAATATGAAATGTGAAAAAGTTATATTAATGCAAATGTTAGGAATGCAAAGCTGTGTCCACCATGGTTTGGTCCTCTTTTATACATATAGGATATTCTTTTGTATATTGTGATAACTTTTCCTCCTTTATAATATAAATTCAGTGTGGTGGTTTATGATGGCTATAGGAACTACAGTTTTGAACTTCCTGGCTTGTGTGCATGTAAAATCTCAACCATAACATTACATGAACTTATTTAATTTGCTTCCATTTTTATATAAACAATGTTGAAAGACAGGGAAATAAACCTCTATATGGAAGCACATTTTCAAATATACTCCCATTTATTATGATGAGTAGTTAGTGAAATATAGGTGCATATATTTTAGTAAATGGATATCATATATAAAATAATGCTCACACATCTAAAAAAACACATTCCATACATACTTAAGTTGATTAGTGATCTCATACTATATGTTCACTGTATTATTTTCATTAATTTATAATACCATTATTACTCAAGATATTATATTCCAATTTCTCTAAGCATATATACCAATTTCAATTTAGCTAGTTCACCATGACTGGTAGATCATCCACACAGTGGTCATTCTGTAAGAAAAACAAAAGCTCACATTGTGGCAGCCAGGAACTACAGACTCTAATGGACAGAGATAACACATCAAGACATGAAAGACCTACAGCATTAACTGCAAGATAATTTGCTAGACAAAGCATCAATATAGTTGCCCTCAGTGAAACCAGACATGCAGATGAAGGCTTCATAAAGGAGGTGGCTACACATTCTTTTGGAAAGGGAAGCCAGCAGAGAGCGACAGCATTTGTGGAATTGATTTTTACTGTTAAAAACAGCCTCCTGAAGTCACTGAAAGACTTAAACGAATGTCTAATGAGCCTACAACTTCCCACTAGAAATTTACACATAGCAACTCTTATGAGTGCTTATGCTGCAACCATGAACAGTACAGAAGAAATGAAAGAACAGGTCTGTTATGATTTGTGTTACATAATGAAATCCATATCCAATGAAGACAAACCCATATTTCTGGGAGACATTAATGTCAGAGTTGGAAAAGGCAGTGAGGCTTGGAGGGTGTAATAAAGAGCAGTGCAGTTGGTCTCCTCCTACTCACAAATGTGCTGATCACAAAAACAAGCTCGTTATTAAATCTTCAGGCAAGGCGACAAATGTAAAGCTTCAAGTCTGCATCTGAGATCAGAGCACTGTTACCTGATTGATTATAATGTTACATGGCAAGGAGATATCAGAGACATCAAGATCACCAGGAGGAGCAAACTGATGGTTTGACCACATGATGATGAGGGCCATTTTCAATTTACATGTTGCCCCTCAACAAAACAATGCTGAATGGATTAAACCAAAATTGAACATAACAAAGTTGAGACACCCATTTCCTCAAGAAAAACAAAGGGAAAAATTAGATGAGAAAATAAATAGCATTACATTACATTATATTCACTTGAAAAGTGGAATATATTCAAATCAGCTATCCGTTAAGCCTCAGAAGAAACTCTAGGGAAAAAAACAAAGATGGAACCAGGACTGGTTTGATGAAGAAGATGATGATGATGATGATGAAATAAAAAAGATAGTCAAGGAAAAGAATGATGCATTTGTGTCTTGGCAAAATGACAGAGAACCAATATCAAATAAGGACACACTCAAGTGACCTGGAAGCCAAAGCTCAAAGATGGCTTTATGTTCTACAGCAGTGGTTTTCAAATTGGGGTATGCATACCCTGGTGGGTACAGAAGCTCTCATCAGGGGGTACGCAAGAAAAATCCTGAATGGCAGACAACCCATTTTATTTAGTAAAACTAGATAATCTAATAATAGGGTCATAATATACCTATCTCAGATGGGTTATATGGTAGATTACATTATTTGGAAAGGAGTATGCAGCCTAAAAAGTTTGAAAACCACTATTCTGCAAGATAACTGCTGGGGAAAGAAAGTAGAATAAATAAAGTTTATGGCAATACTAACACACACAATTGTTTTATGACTCCGGGAAGGTCATTTATGGCCCATCAAAATCAGGACCAGTTCCAGTGAAGAGTTCTGGAGCTACCATAATCAAGGACAAGAGAGGCATCTCTGAAAGATGTGTGCAGCATTTTACTGAGCTATTCAACCATCTCTTCACTGTCAACTAACCAAGCACCCCACACACGAAGAAATCATCCAGTTCCCTATCATTGAGGAAATGCAAAAAGCTATCAAACGAAATTAGAGAGGTCACCAAAACAGCATACCATCTGAAATCTTTAAACTTGCAGGCCCCCAAACTGTGAACTATCTATACAAAATTAACGATATCTGAGAAATCCTCAGGATTTCAAAGATGCAATCATAGTTACACTACACGAAAATAAAGGCGACAAATCAGACTGTGACAACTACCAGGGTATCTCCTTGCTATCTATAGCTGGTAAAATCCTTGCTCATATTTTGCTCAGTTGCCTTGTCAAAACAGTATCAGAAAAGTTTCTACCAGAAACCCCATTGTGGCTTTAGATAAGACTGGCACACCACAGACATGGTGAGCAAGATTCAGGAAAAATGCATTGAACAAAACATGGAACTGTATGCTGTCTTCATTGATCTTAAAAATCATTTTATACTGTGAGCAGAAATAACCTCGGCAGAATTCTACAGAAGTTTGGCTGCCCCACCCAGCTTATTAATATCATATCTCAATTTCATGAAGTCATGACTGGTCAGGTACTCTGAGATGTTGGCCTCTCTAAACCATTCCCCATATCTAAAGGGGTGAACCAAGGCTGCATACTGACAGTGGTCCTCTTTGGTCTCTTCTTCACAGCCATTCTGAATTATAGAATTGACAAATTTTGAAAAGGGCATTTATATAAGGTACAAAACTGATGAAAAACTCTTAGGTCTCTGAAGGCTTACTGCAAAGACAAAAGTCCTTGAGAGACTCATTTGAAGCCCTTTTGGTGGATGGTTGTCTACTTAGTCATGAACGTGACCTACATCTTATCTTTGTCATGTTCTCAGAGGCACATCAACAGTTTTAACTTACTGGAAAATAGTGAAGACCTCTTCCTTCTAGCACCATCAACCACTACCACTGAGCCAAACATCACCGTTGATGGACAAAACTAAAGAAAATCAATAATTTTACATAACTTGGCAGTTCCATCTCAAGTGATAGTTCTCTGGATCAGGAAATGTCAAACCGAATACAAAAGGCAGCTTTCAGAAGACTTCATCAGAGGATACTCAACCAACATATCATCAAACTGCCAACAACACTGGTTATATACAATACAGTAGTGATAGCATCCCTTTTATATGGCTGTGAAACATAAACAGTTTTCTGCAGATGCATCAAGAAACTTGAAAATTCACATGTGTTGTCTGTGCTCTATTCTGAAGGTCCAATGGCCAGACAATGTCAAACATTAGCATCCTTGAAAGAGGTCGGGGGGGGGTGGGAAGCAATATGGGAATGATTATCAAAGTTCAGTTTAGATATTAGCAGAATGGGTGACAACAGATGTCCCAAAAAGCCCTCTATAGTGAGCTGGAACTTGGAAAGTGCAGGAAGGGTGCACAATGTAAACACTTCAAAGACACCCTTAAGCAGAATCTCAGCTCATGTGGCATAAATATTGATAACTTCCAAGACACAGGCAAGGACAGACCTGAATGGAGAACAACAAGCAATAAACACATTGAGAAAGACAGCTAAGAAAAAATCTGATTGATAAAAAGGCCAAGCATCATGCCAAGCCTTCAGTGGGAGCCTACACAGGGCTGAAACCTCTTTGTGATCTTGCTCCTCGCAGATTGGGCTATACAGCCACAAAGAGCACACAATATGCTGTGATGTCATCGTCAGATATGCTGGACAACCTCACATACATACTGAATTTTGAACTATTTATAGTTTTTAGACCACCAAACATATGTCTGAAAATTGAAAAAAGATTTTTCCCCACACTTGAACAATTCAAAAATGGAGTTTGAAAGAAACATATCAGTTTTAATCAACAGGGCCAGGGTTAAGTAATTGCTAAGAAATAAATTCTACTTTTGTGTTTTGAACAATCTGTGTGGTTTATTTGGAGAAAGGAATTATTTGGATGAATCCTCTAAACCAAATCTTTAGAACATATTGAATCTAAAAAGAACAATTTAAAAATCACTTAGAAAAGTTAGATGCCTGCAAGTCACCAGGGCCTGATGAAATGCATCCTAGAATACTCAAGGAGCTAATAGAGGAGGTATCTGAGCCTCTAGCTATTATCTTTGGAAAATCACGGGAGACAGGAGAGATTCCAGAAGACTGGAAAAGGGCAAATATAGTGCCCATTTATAAAAAGGGAAATAAAAACAACCCAGGAAACTACAGACCAGTTAGTTGATCTTCTGTGCCAGGGAAGATAATGGAGCACGTAATTAAGGAAATCATCTGCAAACACTTGGAAGGTGGTAAGGTGATAGGGAATAGCCAGCATGGATTTGTAAAGAACAAATCATGTCAAACCAATCTGACAGCTTTCTTTGATAGGATAACGAGTCTTGTGGATAAGGGAGAAGCGGTGGATGTGGTATACCTAGACTTTAGTAAGGCATTTGATACGGTCTCGCATGATATTCTTATCGATAAACTAGGCAAATACAATTTAGATGGGGCTACTATAAGGTGGGTGCATAACTGGCTGGATAACCGTACTCAGAGAGTTGTTATTAATGGTTCCCAATCCTGCTGGAAAGGCATAACAAGTGGGGTTCCGCAGGGGTCTGTTTTGGGACCGGCTCTGTTCAATATCTTCATTAACGACTTAGATATTGGCATAGAAAGTACGCTTATTAAGTTTGCAGATGATACCAAACTGGGAGGGATTGCAACTGCTTTGGAGGACAGGGTCATAATTCAAAATGATCTGGACAAATTGGAGAAATGGTCTGAGGTAAACAGGATGAAGTTTAACAAAGACAAATGCAAAGTGCTCCACTTAGGAAGGAACAATCAGTTTCACACATACAGAATGGGAAGAGACTGTCTAGGAAGGAGTACGGCAGAAAGGGATCTAGGGGTTATAGTGGACCACAAGCTAAATATGAGTCAACAGTGTGATGCTGTTGCAAAAAAAGCAAACATGATTCTGGGATGTATTAACAGGTGTGTTGTGAGCAAGACACGAGAAGTCATTCTTCCGCTCTACTCTGCGCTGGTTAGGCCTCAACTGGAGTATTGTGTCCAGTTCTGGGCACCGCATTTCAAGAAAGATGTGGAGAAATTGGAGAGGGTCCAGAGAAGAGCAACAAGAATGATTAAAGGTCTTGAGAACATGACCTATGAAGGAAGGCTGAAAGAATTGGGTTTGTTTAGTTTGGAAAAGAGAAGACTGAGAGGGGACATGATAGCAGTTTTCAGGTATCTAAAAGGGTGTCATAAGGAGGAGGGAGAAAACTTGTTCACCTTAGCCTCTAAGGATAGAACAAGAAGCAATGGGCTTAAACTGCAGCAAGGGAGGTTTAGGTTGGACATTAGGAAAAAGTTCCTAACTGTCAGGGTGGTTAAACACTGGAATAAATTGCCTAGGGAGGTTGTGGAATCTCCATTTCTGGAGATATTTAAGAGTAGGTTAGATAAATGTCTATCAGGGATGGTCTAGACAGTATTTGGTCCTGCCATGAGGGCAGGGGACTGGACTCTATGACCTCTCGAGGTCCCTTCCAGTCCTAGAATCTATTAATCTATTTTTTCTACAGTCTTTCTTCTTTACATGCTGAAATATCTTTAGGTTAAAAATCAAGTGTAAGGAATCAAAAGATATTACAGGGAAGTACCATTTGTGCTCCTTTCAATCTGTATTGAAGTGTTTTGCCCCAGGCAAGATAGCATTTTTCCATTGTTACTCAAATGTTCAATGCACTGAATGAACACTTTCTCTTGCTTCAGCATATGATATCGTATATTACCTACAGATGATTCAGTAAGCCGTTCCTCTAGAATGTTTTTTGAAGTAATGAGAAAATAATAAATGAACGTTTAAATTGGGGAGAAAAAACCTGACTGAGTATTGGTACATTTTCTATTATTGCTAAATGATTTTTTTACAAGTATAGCACATTTCCGTGTGTTTAAAATGTTTGCCATAGGTGTTTTACAAAACATAATTGGAAATTCACTTTGATAAAATAATGTGCTGTAAGTAAATGCAAACTGTCTTCCTCCAGAGAATTCCTTTTGTCCTCATCAGAGCCTCAAGGGTTGTCAAAAGTCTTTCTCATAATCTCCATTTCCTCTATATTTACCCTTATTGAAGGTTAGCTTTGAACTCTTTCATCTCTGAATAATTTGGTTAAATCTTTCTTAGATCATAAGTGAAATATATTTCATGGTCTTATCCTGGTGCTCAGTGGACATTTTGTCCACATTACTGAACTACTGTACCACACAATATAACAGCAAAAATGTGGAGGCAGGAGGAACTGTGGCAGTGAAGAAAGGGGTGGAGAATGAAGCAGGCAGAAGAAGACTCAATCAGGGACTGAACTGTTATCTAGCTAGTTTTGTTTTTGTGCAGCTAAGGATTGCTGCACTCCAACACTGTTGCAACCCTTTTTCTATATAGTGAATAAGGGGCCTATCAGCATTTTTTAACCATGACTTTCACTAACTCTGCCCCTTCCTCTCAATGAAGACTGAGATAAATTTAAAGGGGAAGCTATTACCTTTCTATTTATGTTTACTAAATATTAACCCGAATCCACACCCTAGATCCAAACACACCAAATTATAGGAAAGATCAAATCAAGGTTCAGATCCAAACTTTGCAGCAGGACTAACATCTCCATTTGAAGCAATTTAGTAAAATATCTTTGGATACTGTAATTTTGTATGCAATGGAATGGGAAGAAGTAGTAAGCACATAACAAAAGGCTGGTTGGCATGGCATTGGTTTATTTATGTACAGTGTCTTTCTATTGCCTAATGTAGTGCATCCCAAAACCCTGTTCATCCCCAGGATAAACAACTCCTATTTCAACTTTTATAGCAGGTGCAATAAAATAAACCATAAAAAGTTCAAACAATAAATACATTCATTTTTAATTATAGACAAGCTGAAGTAATGAAATAATCAATACTTTGTCATTGATTGAGAATGATCAAGTTTTTCATGTAATAACTTCCACTGACTGATAGTTCTTTGGGGAAAAAAACATGTTCTATAAACAATCAATATATGCAGATAGCCATACTATATTTTCCACTTCACAAAAATTATATACTCCTGAAGACATAGGATTTAGAAATCAAGCAACTATCATTATTAATATGAATTAAACCATCACTGCACATGCGGTCACAGAATACAAAACCTCTGCCTGTTCCAGAGCTCCATGCACTCCAGGGAGAATTCCACAGAATTCCCAAAATAACCAACTCCCAGTGACTTCAGTGGAGCCAGGATTTCTGTCCCTGCCTTCCTGAAAAAATGGTGATATTTTGAGGTTTCTGTACTGTACTGTATTAAAACATGAGTCTAATACATCCCACCTTCAAGGAATTGTTTGTTTCTATGATGAGTAGCAAGACAAAAGAGAAACAGATACAATTTAGCTTCTTTAGTATGAATAACAATGCCTTATATTTTAAATTCCTTAGCGTTTTCTTCATGTGTACTCTGTTTTCACTTAAAAGCTACAAACTGATGGTTCATGTTCACATTAGCTCTCCTTTCACCTTTGGTAGAATTTACTCTAGATGTTTCACCACTGCCACATAATGCTTGCAGCAGATCAAATACATCAAAGTTTTAATAAGGTTTTACTGTAAGTAGCTCACATATGTCAGGAAAATCTATAATTGAATGTGCTGGATATGCTCACTTATAAACAAAAAAGTAATACAATGGTTTTTAATATGATATGAGAAAATACAAGGAATTAGTATGCCTAAAGGAGGGTAAAAATAATTCTATAAAGAACCTGTATAAAGGCCACACCTTTGTTAAATAAGTCAGGTATCACTTGCAAATAGGCTTTGCAGCCAGGTCTAGCTGCGGTCATTGAATTGGCCAAAGGAAAGAATTTAGAACTAGAAATTGAGTAAACCTAAGATCACCTGCATGGTCCCAGGATGATATGGCCATAGGTCTACCAGGGCTGGACATCTGAACAGGAGCTTGATCAGCTGATAGACTACTCTGTCAGAAAGAATAAGAGCTCCCAGAAGGCCAAGTACGGTCAGTCTCTCAAATGTCCTGTGTCAATGAATAAATTACTCTATTACTGTTGTTAGTAGTAGGAAAACATAATCCTAACTATACATACTAAATGATGGGGTCTAAATTAGCTGTTACCACTCAAGAAAGAGATGTTGGAGTCCATGGATAGTTCTCTGAAAGCATCTGCCTGATTTTCAGTGGCAGTCCAACAAGCTAACATAATCCTAGGAACCATAAGGAAAGGGATAGATAATAAGATAGAAAATATCATAATGCCACTACATAAATCCATGGTATGCCCACATCTTGAATATTGCATACAGTTCTGTTCATCCCATATCAAAAAAGATATATTGGAATTGGAGTAGGTACAGAAAAAGATAACAAAAATCATTAGGGTTAGGGAACAGCTTCCATATGAGGAGAGATTTAAAAAGACTTGGACTGTTCAGTTTACAAAAGAGATAACTAAGGGGGGACTTGATGGAGGTCTATAAAATCAAAAATGTGTGGAGAAAATGAATAGGGAAGTGTTATTTACCCATTCACATAACACAGGAACCAAAGGTCACCTGACTAAATTAATAGGCAGCAGGTTTAAAACAAACAGAAAGCACTTCTTCACAAAATGCATAGTCAACCTGTGGAATTCACTGCCAGGGAATGTTGTTAAGGCCAAAAGTATAACTGAGTTCCAAAAAGAATTAGATAAGTTCACAGAGGACAGGTCTATCAATGGTTATTACCTAAGATGTTCAGGGATGCAACCCCATGCTCTTGATGTCCCTAAACCTCTGACTGCCAGAACCTGGGACTTGACGTAATTGCCCTCTTCTGTTCATTTCCTCTGAAGCATCTGGCACTGGCCGCTGTCAGAAGACAGGATACTGCGTATGACCACTCTTATGTTCTTATGAATAGTATTTGTATTACAGTAGCACCCATGTTGTATTAAGTGCTTTCCATGCTAGCAGTCAGATGCAAGTACTGTCCATAAGAGAGATAAGCAGCCAAGAAACAACAAAATAACTTATTTTATTTAACAAATATCAACTAACCCCAACTCCCCTCTACTTAGCCATTATTTGTCACCTAATTTCTTATAGGCAGCATGGTAAAAGTGAATCTTCAGAAGTGGTTTGAAAAAAAGATTACAATAGTGGCTTTACAAGCTAGTTGAGAGACAGAGTTCCATGCTTAAGGGACAATGTGAAAGAGAGTGTGAAATTGTTTATAGAAGAGAACAAACATGAGGACAAGGCTGATGTGGTTGGGAACAAAGGGTCTGTGACAGACAAGGCAATTTCCTACCATATCCGTGGGAGATCTTATTGAATTACATTTTAAGTATCTTAGGGGTCCCTGGTACTAAATGAATGGTTTATGTATTATTGCGGGCCAGGATTGTATGTAACCTCTCAAGGGAAGAGAAGTGAGATCTGGGTGTTCAAAGGACAGTATTGAAACAAACAAGAATGGACCTTTGGAACAAAAAGTGTTAAGTGGTTTTCCTGGGAGAATATCTAGAGGGAAGTGAATGCAAATTCCTCTCCTCTAATTATGCAAAAATCCAGCCTTTTGAAGCTACACCCTTAGGAATGGATCATTGTCTACTAATCCCATGTTACATAGGGCCGAGATCAAAGGTGCAAACTGTATAAAGGAAAGACTGAACTATTCAAGATTGTTCTGGTTTTGAATTTGAGATTCTTATGAACTTGTAACCATTGGGAAAAAAAAACCCTAATTGTATGTTTTGAAGGACTGACACCTATCAGAGCTCAAGGCTGGATTTGGGCTGACCTGTGGTAAGCTTTTTAGCATGCATGTAGTTTTTTATTGTTTTAATGTTTTCTCTGTAATGCTTTTACCTTAATAATAAATGTGCTTGCTTAAAAGGATCTGTGTGGTAATTTATAATTGCAGGCAATTACATTGTTCATAACCTGTGCATTCAGCTTAAATCCCATTATATTTGTCTCTGACATGCCCTCATTGGCTGAAACAAAATAAAAAATGAAATTGTTCTTTAAAATATCTTTAGTTGTGGTGCTGGATGGCTCACGAGATGGGTAACTGGATAAGAGGTCTTTCTCCCATACGCCAGCAGTTGTACTCTGGGTGAGGACAGTATGTATGGATCAAAACTCATTACTAACAGATGACTGGGTAATATGTTAAATAATTTAGCCACTGCAGATCAGGGTCTAGCGGAGAGTTTTCAGCACCAAAATCCCTACAACAGCATTTGATAATACTTTCATAGGCGGTCTCAACAGAGTCTAAGAAATGCATAGGGATTCATATTCTCTCATCTCACCTTAGAAGTGGTCTTTCCAGGTAATTTTTGAGGCATCTCAACAATGCAGTGTGGGAAAACTTATACTGCTGCTTCCTCAGCTACACCTGCTTTATAAATAAAGAGAATTCACAATTCAGTCCCAATCATGCCAACTTAATATCATCTAAGTACCATTTAAAACTGACTCAAATCTATTCTGTTGAATTACATTTGGTAATAAAATGTTTTAGTAAGATGAAATAATATGCAGCATATTAGCTTTCCAGCATATAAAGTTTGCAATAGATTACCCTCTGTTTATGATAGTAGGCTCGTACAAAATCATGACCAGCCGTGTTTAAAATACTAGAGTCTGCAAGTTAGTCTCTGTGACAATTTCTAATTTGTCATTTCTCTGACTATGTTGAAAACTTTCTTTAAAGGGAAAAAATGATTTACCTGTCTTAAATTTTTACAGTAAAGCGTGCATTTATCAGAAAGATTTGTTTATGATGGAATTATTTATGTGGAATATTTATTACAGGATTAAAAAAAAACTACTGGAAAATATATTGACCTACTGAATATTTGTTAATTAATAGACTTGTGTCCATTTATAATTAAATCCTTCCCACTTTCCTCTCTTGATCTCTAATGTTTCACCTTCCAAACAGACAACTTTCTTCTTTAATTTTGCACTTTAAAGCAAACAACTTTAGACACAATGAGCAGAAGTTAGCTTAGTTCCCCAGTTACCTCCATAGAAATTACCTGAAATCAAATTTCTCAGTTTGTCTGTGTCAGCGGGGAAAGTGAGGAGGAAGGGAGGGGACTGTGGACAAGCCCAGAATAGCTAGTACAGAGTAGTTGTTCCTTCCTAGCTCCTGCAAGGACGCTCTTACTCCAATTAAGAGTGGCAGAATAAGTGTGTCTGAATGAGGAGTTAATGCTGAACAGCTACTGTGCTTTAAATTCACAACGTACCTATTTCACACTAAATTCTCTCTGAATTCCCTATGTAGAAAAGCCCTTAGAAATGGGACAAATTGAGAGAAATGTGATTACTACTTAGGTATTCCAGTTCTTTGCTCTAAAAAATAGTGTATTACTTGATACCTATTGTTTACCTCAGTAAATAAATCTGTTATAGTATTATCAGACAAAGTGATGGGAGTAAAACCAGGGACTCCACGTGAGTGGTCTGCAGTGCATTTGAGGAATTTCTTACTTTTGAATAGGCATTACACACTTTTGTATGTAGTCAATGTGGATTCTGTGGCTGCAGATTTTGCCATACAGTCCATCCCCTGCTACTGCAAGTTGTATTAGAGAGTCCTAGCTTCTATTGTAAAATATTACCGTACCCTGAAACAACATTTCTGAAAATAACCTGCTGCAGTCAAGCATGAGTAAAAAAGAGGTGCTCTTGGCCTCTCATGGTACTTGGGACTCAAGGAACAAGTAAACACCTTGGTCAAAGGATGAGTAATCTCCCATTAATGTGGGCAGGAACCATTTCAGGTTACACATCTGTTCCCCAATTTACCAGAACCTTGATTTTCAGTAATGTAATACCTTTGTTATTCATTTGACCCATAGTATGCTCATGTATGTTTATCTACAAAGCTTTGCATCTAATGTATGCCTCATTTTGGCTGTCCAACTGAATGAATAAACAGTATTTGGCTAAAATTGCAGTATCCAAGTTGCTTAGCCAACATATGCATGCTTGGGATATTAAATAATCTGGATTATTTTCATACATTCTTCTTGACTGCTGCAAGCAGAAAATATGCATAAATCAGCAATATCATCATCTTGACATGCGTATACTACATCATGTTTCATTAACGATCTTTAAAGTATTTTGTGGCCTCTAGCATGCCTCTAAATACTATCAAAAGCATATCATGTTAGGTTTTTGACTAGTGTGACACAACTGAAAAGCCACTGTGACATGTTTCTCACTTTCCTGATATTTTCAACACGCTCACATTTTTAATATGAAACTAGCCTTTTGTTGTGTTGCATTTTGTCTCATGTGTAGTTCTGAAACAAATGAAATAACTAATACAGTTTGCTTTTTCTTATTAACTTGTACCAAATTACTCTGTAATTATTAAGACTATGCACCATATGACTCTCAGATTATTTAAAAAAACTGTATGTGTATGAATATTTATGGAAGTTTTATGGACATAGAGAACTTGAGGGAATATCAAATATCCACATACTGTAATGTCCATGAGAGCTGGATAGTGCATTTGGATCTCAGCTAAAAGATGAGTAAAATTGTATGTAGCGTAAAAACTCCCTATTGACTACACATCTGAGGTAACTTGATATATCATTTATATCAGGGGTAGGCAACCTATGGCACACGTGCCGAAGGCGGCACGTGAGCTGATTTTCAGTGGCACTCACACTGCCCAGATCCTGGCCACCGGTCCAGGGGGCTCTGCATTTTAATTTAATTTTAAATGAAGCTTCTTAAACATTTTAAAAACCATATTTACTTTACATACAACAATAGTTTAGTTACATATTGTAGACTTATAGAAAGAGACCTTCTAAAAACGTTAAAATGTATTACTGGCACGCGAAACCTTAAATTAGAGTGAATAAATGAAGACTCGGCACACCACTTCTGAAAGGTTGCCGAACCCTGGTTTATCTATACACTTGAAAAATGTATCCCTAATATGCTAATTTCAGAGAGGTAATATCTTTTATTGGATCAACTACTGTTGGTGAAAGAGAGACGCTTTCGAGCTTACACAGAGCTCTTTGTTCCCCCAGAAAGGTTCCCCCAGACCTAAAGAAGAGCTCTGTGTAAGCTTGTCTTTCACCAACCGAAGTTGGTCCAATAAAAGTTATTACCTCACCCACCTTGTCTCTCTTATATCCTGGGAGCAACATGACTACTAAAACACTGCAAACAAAATGCTAATTTCAGACATTTAATGTACATATATTAACTATGGAGAGTTAAAACTGCCCATTTCTGATTAAACCATTTAATGCTGCATTTTGGGGATTATACAAAGAAATGTAGTATCTATGATCATATGATCTTAAAGGCTTTTTGGACAACCTCATATTCTGATATGTTTCTTGCTCATGCTACTGCTAAATGCTCAGAATAGGTAATTCCACCATTGAAGATATTAGTGTATACACTGAGGATAGAATTGAGACTTCTGATTTCTTTTTGGATGAGGGAATTTAAATGGATGAGGAAAGAAGCAGTAAATTGTGATTTACATAAACCAAAAATAAAAGGCAGACATGTTGTGGTAATATCTTTCTTCTCTTAACATTGTATGTCTTTATTAGACTTGTTAGTACCTAACTGGAAGAGTTTATTGATATACAAATGGGGCTATGCAGCCAACGCAGTGCAGCAAATAGACTGATTTCTTATGGTAAACAGGCAGATTAGATTATTTAGGAGGAAGCTCTGTGGTGAATGATGCTACCTAGAGGAAATGTAACTATGTGCAGAAATTTAATTTCCTATAATGTTTGTTCAATGCCACATTGAGGTTTCAATGGGACTGACTAAAGCATCCACTGAGAGTTACTGAACAAAATGTGTTGTTAGATCCAAACTGTCAGATAGATAGAAACTAATGCCAAGACTAATAGGATTAATGAATTTCCATCCCTGGTGATCTGCAAAACAGAAATGAAAAGTGGAATAAGTAGAGA
This sequence comes from Platysternon megacephalum, assembly GCA_003942145.1. NCBI lineage: Eukaryota > Metazoa > Chordata > Testudines > Platysternidae > Platysternon > Platysternon megacephalum. Next base: position 4,126,683 of record QXTE01000078.1, on the reverse strand, counting down.
CCGACCATTTGATAATGCCCCTCTCTCCTCAAAATGGCAACAAAGAAACGATGAACTGATTTATCTTGATGTACCAAGCTATCCTAATATTAATTACAGAATCCACAAGTGCAATTGTTATTCTTCACGAGAAATAAAAATATTTGATAAGCTTTCAAATTCTTATACCTGATCATGATAAAATAATTGTTTCTTTACAGAATATATGAAACAAGATAACAGCATGTTAGGAACACTAGAAAAAAGACGGGGGGAAAGCTCTTGAAAGAACATTTCTCCCTTCCATGCCACTCCTTTATTATCCCCTCAGCCATGTTAGGGTGCTTTATTCATGTGTGTTTTATTCCTGTCTAATTTATGGACCAATCCTTCAAGATGTCAAGCACCCTTAACTCCAGTTGCAGTTAATGGGAGTTAAGGAACCTTAGCATCTTACCAGAATGGGTTCTTTGACTGTAAGCTACTTAGTCCAGGAAACTTGGCTTCATAAATATGTGTAAAGTACTTGCACACTTATAGCACTATATAAATGATAAAAACTATTGTTCTTGGTCTGCTTGGAGTGCCCACAGACTGTTGTAAAGCAAACACTTACTGCTGACCTACTTCATTGTGAAAGCACAAGAAAAGTGGTTATTGTTGGCAAAGAAATAAACACTCCCACCTACTGACCAATTAATATTATTACCACCTAACACTCAGATGTAGTGTATAGAAGTGATGTGTTATAGGAGATAGCCAGTCATGTTGTGGTTGGATATCATCCTGGCTTCTGGCTATCATGAGCTGATGTTATATGATATAAAATAGTACATGCCATGTTGCAGTAGCCATGAAAATGTGCCACTACTATGCTCTACATCAGATTTTTACCTTTCCTAAAAATCGTATTCTGTCATCTAACTCTGTAAGGTAACAGAAACGGTGTAAATAGTATCAAAGAGCAGAACCACAAACAATCAGTACATGAGAGGGAACATTCTTCCTAAGAGGGAAAAAATCCATTTTTTACATCTGAGGGGATTTGTTGACATTTCTCCTCTTTATTTTTCGCTCCAGAATTAACAGCCGGCTTTAAGCCAGTTATGTGTCTGACTGTTTAGTTATTACCAGTGTCAACTTGATTTTACAAATGAAATGCCATGCTGTCTAGGAAACCTAACTTTTTCTCTGGAACCTGAATGGAATATTTTTGTAATCAGTGCAACATATTCTGACCCAATGACCCAACAACTCCTATTTCTTGCCTACAGTTATGGCAGCATATAGAGTACAGGCACTTCCCATGTAGCTACACACTTCAGTGAAAGAAGGCTGCAGCCACACTTGTCATTTTGGGGTGTAGCTACACAAGGCCAGGAAAGCTTCTGGCAGGGAGAGGCAGTGGGGAAAAACTCCAGCAGGTGATGGATGCTGGAGCCTTTCTCCGCTGTCGGAGCCTTTCACTGTGGCGGGGAAATGTGGGTGTTTATTTATTTATGAATAATTGTCAGTGTTTTCCCAAATTAATGCTGTGATGATTCCATCAGGTGTCCCAGAACCATAAGCCACTTTGTTATCTCTCCCTTAGCAAGAGAGCGCTTTTCTGGAATTCTGATAGCTTCCTGTCACACCAATCTGTCTGCCACACCAGCAAACTCCTCAAGACTCTGCCAGTTGAAACCTTGCCCTGCGGATGACATTCAGTGAACCCCAGTTCCTGAGTTTCCCAGAGGTCTCTCTCTGCAGTGTCCAGTCCCTCTCACCGGCCACTCACAGAAGTTAACCAAGTCCCTTTTCCAAAGAGACAGAATACACACCAGTCTGTTGGCTCATCTGAGGATGAACATCTGACTTCAATATAACTGCACTGAGATGGTTGATATTAAAGTTAAGCATAAGTTTATTAATAAGCAACCTAGATTTAAGTGATACTAAGCAAGAGAAAAAGACAAGCGTAGTTACAAACAAAACAAAAATAACATGATTTCTAGCAACTAAAACTTAACTTTAGCAAGCCACAATCTTTGCTTAAGCAGCTTTCTCACTTACATCAAACTATCAGCATTCCCTCCCACCCCCTCAGGCTGGAGGATCCACTGTTCATGGGATCAGAGGGTGCTGTTCCCTTTGTCCCCTAAAGTGATGGATAACAAAGGAGTCCCCTTTCTTCCCTTTTATAGTCCAGAAAACCTTTGAAATGTGTTTGAAAAGCAAACCCTGACAAAGTTCCTCTCTTCTGCAGCTTGTTCTTTGAGGTGCAGGCACCACGTCCCTTCGTCATCCTCAGGTCAATTTGCTTTCTTAATTGGCTTTGATCTGTTTGTTTACATTAGATGCAAGTGTACTTCTATTGTCCTTTGCTTGTAAGTAAGCCATGCTGTTTTTCTTATCTGCCTATTAGCTGGATCCATGCAGACATGTAAATCCACATTCATGACCAGTATGTCACCAGTGTTTATGTGATACCTTACAACGTGCTGTATGGCTAAATATTCTGACAACAGTATAGTCGGGGTGTCCTTTGCCAGTTGGTATATAGGGACTCTTAAAGTCATAAATGCTGTGTTCCCTCTCCTTTTATTAAAAGTTTTTTCGTTATGCACAAACTCAGTACTTGTGAGTGGGGAAGTATTGCCCGGTGGAGTTTATTTTCCCCAGATTTCTGGGTGGGAGCTCGAGCTAGTTAAGTTTTGTGTTGAACCTGGTCCTTGTTGCTGCCAACACCACCTGGCAGAAGGGTAAGATCACAATATTTTCAGTTACTTATGATCTTAAGTCAAGTCCACACACAAAAAAACCCCTCATTTTCATTAGTGAGTTCTCTTAAAAGCGAATTTGGGAGAGGTACAATATTTGAGCACCAAAAGAAAAGGAATGTTGATGCTGAAGGTTATTTGTAAAGCAAGCAAGCACACTGTATTTACTACTAGCAGTAAAAGTCCCATTGACTTCCAGTGAAGCTTGTCGTCCTAAGTCACTTAAGTGCTTTTGAAATTTTCACCCTAAATAACTTTATAAACTGAATCTATAATAATGGAGATATACCTATCTCATAGAGCTGGAAGGGACCCTGAAGGGTCAAGTCCAGCCCCCTGCCTTCACTAGCAGGACCAATTTTGCCCCAGATCCCTAGGTGGCCCCCTCAAGGATTGAACTCACAACCCTGGGTTTAGCAGGCCAATGCTCAAACCACTGAGCTATCCCTCCCCTGCATGGAGAATGCAGTTCACATAAAGTGAAATTTATTCCAGTGCTGAGGGCCAGTGCAAAACCTTTATATTGTTTAAATCCAACTATATCCAATCCTCATGTTGAGGTTTTAAATGGTGCATAGTGTTGTGAACTTTACCCATGTGGCATAAAACATTTGATAACAAAGGTTTTATATATTGTAATAATACTACTTAGCTAGTAAACTTCTTGGTGCTGGGAATTACTTCTCTGTATTTGCACAGTGTCTATCTAAAATAACCAGTTTATTTGGGATATAGGCACGTCTGTAATGTAAATAATAATTAACACTTATAGCACTTCATCTTAAATCGTCTTTGAAGACATTAATGAATTTATCTTCAACCGCTGTGAGGTACGTTATCTCATGGATGGGAAACTGAGTCAAAAGTTAAGTGATTTGCCTCAGGCTACAGAGGAAGTTGGTGACAGAGCCAGAATTTGACTCTGGGAGCTCTTGGCTCTCTGTCCTGTTCTCACACCATTAGACTGTGCCTCTCCCTGATTGGCGCTGTGCATCACACAGTCATATTTTGTCTTTAAATTTGGCATTTAAAATTGTACTATATGGAGGCAGGATTTGCACGAGCAGCATTTCTTTTCCTCTAGAAAAAAAAAAGGGGAATAACTGTAATTTTATAAGAAACTTATTGATTTATCACAAGATCTTAGAATATTTAGGTAAGGTACAGTATTGGTATACTACAGCAGAGCCCTCCTTCGGTGCAATTGATTTTATCCTCTTAATCAATGGGATGTGAAGTTCTTTATTTAGCAGGGTCTTGAACATGATTTATTTTCCCCCACTTTAAATTGAAACATACTTTCAAGTGGAAAGCTTGATGTACGCTTTCAGACACCTATCAGCAACCATTTTGTTTCATCAAAGCTTTGAGATGCCACGGGAAACAGAATAAAGAACTGCAAATATGTGCCAAGAGTGACCACAGGGCAATTTAACACAGGTTGTAAAGAGCATGCTGGTTGCCTCTCAAAGTTGTAGCATTCTGATGAAGACTTTCAGGAGTATGATGGATATCAGGAGTGAAACGTGCAAATCACCAGAGCTTTAAATTACAATATCTGCTATCAGTTTCTCATCAGCTGCAGTGAACAGCAGCCATATGTATATACTGACAAAGATATAGATATTGCAAGTGAAAGGCACTGAATTAGATTTGAATTAACTTAGATAAAGATTGCCCTTCTTCATCTGATTTAAGATGTGCTTGTGAGTTCACACATTTAATATACGAACATGAATAAGATGCAATTGTTTTTCAGTGAGCCTTTTTTAAAACAAATGTTTCACTTAAATGTTTCTGACAGAAAGAAAATGTGAAAATTGTTTGGCCCATGTACAGAAATATAGTTTTCAACTTCTGAGGTTTCTAGTAAACATGTTAAAATGGTGATAAATGGAGGAATAGTGTAGTTCAGTAATTTTTTTTTTTGGCCATTTTATATTTTGGGGGTGAAGCAGACTTTTAGGAGTACATCTTATCTTGTAGTTTCTTAATCTATTGTTTTTATTCCCTTATTTAATTTTCAGATAACAAAAAGAGATTACCTAAAAAGGCTTTGTTGAGAATAATTTGTAAGACCTCTGAAAAGAACAGTATGTTGAAAACAAGCTACTTACTATGCACAATATTTAATTTCAATATTGTGTGCTGTGGGCTAAATCTTGGTCTCCGTGCACATCCTGTATATTTTTGGCTCTGTGATGAGAACATTGCAGGGGCTGGAGGACAAGGAATGTTCCCTTGCAGCCTGAAGAGCAGTAGAGACCTTATTCTGCAGCCACTGTTACAGCACTAAGTCTGTTACAGAGCCATATTTAATTCTCCTGTGCCCTGTCTCCCTGTGATGAGGGAGAGTCCATAATTGAGCTGATGAAGCACACACTGGCCTCATCCCCACACCACACCTCTTCCATACTGGCATGAAGGAGGATCCTCCAAAGTTGTTTTTGGTTCCCCCAAGCCTGTGCTAGGTTCACATAATTTTGCTTCCTCATTCTAATCAGAAAAAATGTCAGTTCTGCTATGTTCAGGGTCTTCTACACCCACAGGAGTTAGGGTGGATATATGATTTGCTTCTGAACATTAATATGTATGGAGAGCTGGGTTTGAATGTGTATATTACATACTCCACGTCAGTTTAAAAAACTGGCGTGAATATTTATCACTGCTTACATTGTTTCTAAACAACACTTTGTGACCGTCGTATCTTCAACTGGGCGGAAAACAAATGTGCTGAATTTCATTCAGTGGTTAATAATTGGACAATGATGCAAGTGATTGGTGGGGAGGGGAAAGATCCTTTTAAAATGGGAATGCTTCTGCATCCTTTACTGTAGGCTTTGCTGGAATACTTGGACTGTACTGTAAATGCATATGTAACACCGACATACCCCAGCGGGCAGGATCGAACCAGGGACCTCTGGAGCTTAGTGCATGAGCCTCTACCGCATGAGCTAAAAGACAGTGGGCTGTTAGCTAAGGCTGTAGAGCAGACTCAATGTCTCTCTCTCTCTCTTTAAGTGGTCTCGGTGCCACTAGATGAGACAGAACACCACACCCAGAAGGTGTGTGAGTTACACATACTGGGTCAGTCAGGGTTTGGTGTGGCCAGGTTTCAGTTCCAAAAATGGCAGAGAGCTCTGGGAGGGATCCTACAGTCACTAATTAAGGAGGCATGTGTCTTTAAATGGGAATTGTAAGGCAGATAGAGCAGGGGAAGCAAAAATTGCAGACACTATCTAGAGTCTGTATCTGAAGCAAGGGGAAAAAGTTCATAGGGAAGGGTTGCAGACCAAACTGGGTAGACAAGCATCTCAAACAAGTATTAAGAGAAAGCAAAAGAATACAAGAAATGGAAGAAGAAATGAATCTGCAAGGCAATCTACCTCTTGAAGCTGGGAGTCTAACTGATCGCCATATTTGGAGTCGGAAAGGAATTTTCCCCAAAGGCAGTCTGGCAGAGAACCTGTGCTGCTGTTGTTTTTTTGCCTTCCTCCAATGTGTGGCATGAATCACTTGCTAGTTTGAACTAGAGTAAATGGCAGATTCTCTGTAATTTGACTTCTTTAAATCATGATTTGAGGACATCAGTAACTCAGCCAGAGTTTATGGGTCTATTTCAGGAGTGGGTGGGTGAGGTTCTGTTGGCTGCAATATGCAGGAGGTCAGAGTAGATGATCGGGGGGAGGGATAGCTCAGTGGTTTCTAGTATGAAGTATCACTGAGAAGCAAGGGCATAGTACACAAGGTACGCAAATCTCAAACTTCAGTCAAACACATACAAAAGCAAATAGTAAATCAGCCCTGCTATGACCAAAGTACATGTAACACCACAGTATAAACAACTTTCATCATAACTGTAAAACTATATGTATCAAATGGTGGAAAAACCTGTCTGAATCTATGGAAGAATCCACCAGGTCACAAAGTCCTCTGTCCCCATGCAATTCCCATTAAACCATATTTTTTTCTTCCTCTTGCAAAGGGCCACTGGTCTTCTACCCTTCCACCCATTTCTTGCAGAGGCCACCAGGCAAGGACACTGTTGCCCTGAAATGCTACCTAGTATTCACAAGGGTGATATAAGTAATCTTTCCCCACACGGCATCAGAGCAGCACGCAAATCCACACCTCTGTGAAAGCAAGGCAGCCATATAAAAGTTCAAGTGGAAGTCACAGGCTTATCACACTTACGAGATAGCTCTATGGCTATCTTTAAGGATGGGACAACTTCACTCCTTTGGTATTTACATGAACACCAAATAGTCACCAATGTTTGTTCAGTATGAACGCAGAAAGAATAGCGCACTCACATAAGACCTTGTGCCCACAGTGACATTGTCCATATGGACAGGTTCCTTCCTCCACTAATTCTAGTAAAGGACCAGGGAGTTCAAAGCATCTACTGTAGTAGCTGAATTCAAATTCTTCTAGTCTTGGCAGTTGCAGCTTCACAGACCTACCACCTTCCTATGTGGTTTCCTGGTGGGAGATAACATTTTGGTTACAATTTTTAATCCTTCTCTGCTTCCATATGATAGAGTGTAGCTCCTATAAAAACAATGAGGATCTTGTTCCCCCCCCCCCTCCCATTGTAATTTCTAGATAGATAGATATAAAATATGCAGGTGGTATGTGTTGGCACCAGGGGGCTACTACTCCTGAATGGATCTTTAATGGCTCCTAGTGGAGCAGATTACTGTCATACCAGTGAAAAAGGTCTGCAGTAATTAACTTGCATATACTGCAGTTTATTTGAGAAGGAATTACCCAAGCTGTAAAGGGTTACATTAAGCACATAGCTCCTATGTTACACATCAAAGAACTATACAGTAAGAGCTATACATTCCTCTTAGCGAGTCTCTCGTTCACAAACATACACAAACAGGCCCTGTGCTAGCCTCACACAGTTCCTGCTTGGCAAACAGAGAAGGTGGTTACCAAATTCTATGGACGACTTCTTCTCTCCAGGTCTGGTCTCAGCCCTCTGGTCTGTCTCGGATTCCCTCGAGGCCAGGCCTTGGGTGCCTGGAAACCCCTCTGGCTCACAGTCCTACTCAAGCCCATGGAGCAGAGTTTTGGCTACTCTGTCTAGCAGCATCTTCAAGCGTCAATTAAGGAATTCCCCCAACAGTAATTTAATTTGTTTGATTTTTATACTCTTTTTTCCTCAAAGGAGTCACATGTCTTAAAAGCATACCCAGTGGGCATGTGGCTACAAATTTTTACCTAATTAATACTTTAGGAGGAGACTGCAGAGTGGTGCCAACTGAACATTACCCCACATTCGCTCCCTTATCAATCATTCACTTCAGACCCCTTAGTGCTGTCCTTCAAGAGGGTCGAGATGTCCCGGTCAGCCCATGCTCCACTCAGGATGTTCTACACATGTTGTTTTCTTTCAAGTGGACATATTTGCTGACTCAAAGATCAGTATTGATCAAACACGCAGCATAGAGCCAGTCAGTTTCACCTCTGCCATCTGCCTGATGCTAAGAGAAGGATTTTGCTCCCAGAATCCTCTTTCATAGTTCAGTCATGTCAAGCCATGTTCTCACCATTCATTCAGTATGGCCACACCAATTTGGCACCATCCCAACAGTATGTAACCCATTGTTGGCTCTCAGGGAAAACTTATGTGTGCTTGAACTATATTTTGTATATATTGCATAAAATGTGCAGGTTCGATTTGAGGCCATTCAGATTTTGGAAGTTGCATAGGCTATCCTCTCATCTGGAATATATTGTGTCTGTGGGCATGTGTTTCTGGCTTTATCATTTGTAACTCATCTGTTAACAGTGTAAATTTGGGAATAACCTTTATTTTATTATTACCCAGCAACTAGATACACATACAATGGACTGTACTGGACATTAGCAAAACAAACGCAAATTAGTGAGACCAGCCACTATGCATGATGGTGTATGAATATTCATTCAGACTACTATGTTATATCATCAATATCATTAACACCATCTTCACTTTCTGCAACAGCTGCAATATCACTACTGCTTCTCTTAGGATTTGCCCCTTAATCTACTCAACCTTGACACTGTTAAGCAGAAAGCTTTTCTAGAGAAAGTAGATGTTTGAACATGATAGTTCTTGACTCAACCTCCTTATAATGTGTGGTTTGAGGGCAGTCATACAAAATGCAAACACAGAAGCAAATATTATAACTGCCCGTTCAGAATCCACTGCTGCTGTAAACTCAGCCTGTCTTAGCTCAGTGTGTAAACTCAGCTCTGTTCCCACCACTTCAGTATTTGCTTCAGCTTCAAAATTAAGTTAGTGTGAGAGAATCTCAGTTGACTGACGCCGAATACTTCGCCAATTGCCAAGACACAAAACGAGGGCAATAGAATTAAAGTTAAACTTAAAATGATGTGGGATAAGGGGTGTTTTTAAGTAGAAAATAGTCTGTAACTTCAGTCTTGATATAAATAATTTAATGAAAGTGAGAACAAGAAGTTTGTGTGGAATGGAAGTACATCTGCGTTTCAAATAAGGGCTGGAGGATGTCATAATGAGTGTGTTAAGGCACAGGGAATGAAGTAGAGTTTATGCCATTAAACAGTCACATTTTCAATTGATTTTTGCTACATGATCACCTTAATAGATAAATTAAAAGGTTGAAACCATCATTTATCCCAAGAGCCACTTAAAATACTGTATTTAAATAACACTGAATATAGAAATCAGACTGATATTAAAAGCAGAAATAGCAGTATAATATTGAGCTGATGTAAAGAGCTTCTTATTAGGGAGACAAGGTGGGTGAGGTAATATCTTTTATTAAACCAACTTCTGTTGGTGAGACAGATAAGATTTCAAGCTTCTTCAGACCTGAAGAAAAGCTGTGTATAAGCTTGAATGTTTGTTTCTCTCACTAACAGGAGTTGGTCCAGTAAAAGATATTACCTCACCGATCTTCTCTCTCTAATATCCTGGGACTGACATGGCTACAACGCTGCATACAGACTCTTTACTACCCAGGACATCATATATTTAAAAAAAAGAAAAGCTAATGTACCTGAATATCAATCAGCATTATCTGTGAGAGGAATTTTACTGATTGTGACTAGTATGGAGTCAAGAAGTATGCCAACTATCAGTATTCACTATATGTGGCATAGGCGCCGACTCTGTGGGTACTCCAGGGTTGGAGCACCCATGGGGAAAAAATGATGGGTGCTGAGCACCCACAAGCAGCCCCCCCTCAGAACCTCCCCTCCCCCAAGTGCCCCCAAGTGGACCCCGCCAATCAGTGCCCTCCCCTCTCTCCCTGCACCTCCCGCCTGCCACAATCAGCTGGTTCGCGGTGTTCAGGAGGCTCGGGGGAGAGGGCAGAACTGGGCGGGAAGGGGTGGGAAGAGATAGGGTGGGGGTCTTGGGGGAAGGCGTGGAGTGTGGGCAGGGCCTGGAGCACAGCTGGGGGTCAAGCCCCCACCCCTGGCATTTTGAAAAGTTGGCACCTATGATATGTGGGAAGATGAGGTAGCATGGCTTAGTGAATAGAGCACAGGATTAGGACTCAAGAGACCTATTCCTTGTTCTGCAGGGTGACCTTAAGCAAGTCACTTCACCCCTCTGTGCCTCAGTTTCTCCATCTGTAAAATGGGGATACCTGCCTCCTTTGGGATCTACTAATGAAAAGTGTTATGTAAGAGCTAGCTATACGTTATTATTTAAGGATGGAAATAAACTCTATCTAAAATCAAACATATAAAATGTATTTTAGAAGTTTTTCTGATATTTTAATTTGGAGAGGTACAGGAAAGAGATTTAAAGCAACCCAAAAGCTTTCGCTCTTTAAATTATATTATGTAAAATACTGTTTGGCTAGTGGAATTAATGAATTGAGAAACACTGAGATGGAATTATGAATATTGATTCCAATATACTTATTGGAAAAAATTACTATTTTTTTTAATTTGCAAAGTGTAGTAGCAGTACACACACACACACACACACACACACACACACACTATAATATAATTAACACTAAAACATATCTAGTATTACCTAGAATTAGTCTCTGTCCTGTAGCAGAGTAAGGTCTCAAGTCTGAAAACTTTTTGGCATATGGATAAATTTACTTGTGTGAGTAGATCCATTGACTTCAGTCAGACTACTCATAGAATCATAAAAGATTAGGGTTGGAAGAGACCTCAGGAGGTCATCTAGTCCAACCTCCTGCTCAAAGCAGGACCAACCCCCAACTAAATCATCCTAGCCAGGGCTTTGTCAAGCCAGGCCTTAAAAAACTCTACAGATGGAGATTCCACCACCTTCCTAGTGAAACCCATGTCAGTGCTTTACCACCCTCCTAGTGAAATAGTTTTTCCTAATATCCAACTTAGACCTCCCCCACTGCAACTTGAGATAGTTGCTCCTTGTTCTGTCATCTGCCACCACTGAGAACAGCCTAGCTCCATCCTCTTTGGAACCACCCTTCAGGTAGTTGAAGGCTGCTATCAAATCCCCCCTCACTCTTCTCTTCTGCAGACTAAATAAGACCAGTTCCCTCAGCCTCTCCTCGTAAGTAATGTGCCCCAGCCCCCTAATCATTTTCATTGCCCTCTGCGGGACTCTCTCCAATTTGTACATATCCTTTCTGTAGTGGGGGGCCCAAAACTGGACGCAGTACTCCAGATGTTGCCTCGCCAGTGCCGAATAGAGGGGAATAATCACTTCCCTCAATCTGCTGGCAATGCTCCTACTAATGCAGCCCAATATGCAGTTAGCCTTCTTGGAAACAGGGGCACACTGTTGACTCTTATCCAGCTTCTCGTCCACTGTAACCCCCAGGTCCTTTTCTGCCGAACTGCCGCTTAGCCAGTCGGTCCCCAGCCTGTAGCAGTGCATGGGATTTTTCCTTCCTAAGTGCATGACTCTGTACTTGTCCTTGTTGAACCTCATCAGATTCCTTTTGGCCCAATCCTCCAATTTGTCTAGGTCACTCTGGACCCCATCCCTACTGTCCAGTGTATCTACCTCTCCCCCCAGCTTAGTATCATCCACAAACTTGCTGAGGGTGCAATCCATCCCATCATCCAGATAATTAATGAAGATGTTGAACAAAACTGGCCCCAGGACAGACCTCTGGGGCACTCCGCTTGATACTGGCTGCCAACTAGACATTGAACTGTTGATCGCTAGCCGTTGAGCCCAATGATCTAGCCAGCTTTCTGTCACCTTATAGTCCATTCATCCAATCCATACTTCTTTAACTTGCTGGCAAGAATACTGTGGGAGACAGTATCAAAAGCTTTGCTAAAGTCAAGATATCTCACTTCCACCGCTTTCTCCATATTCACAGAGCCAGTTTTCTCATCATAGACGGCAATAAGGTTGGTTAGGCATGACTTGCCCTGGGTGAATCCATGTTGACTCTTCCTGATCACCTTCCTCTCCTCCAATTGGATTCCTTGAGGACCTGCTCCATGATTTTTCCAGGGACTGAGGTGAGGCTGACTGGTCTGTAGTTCCCTGGATTCTACTTCTTCCTTGCCTTTTTCCAATCGTCCGGGACCTCCCCCAATTTCCACGAGTTTTCAAAGATAATGGCCAATGGCTCTGCAATCACATTTGCCAACTCCCTCAGCATCCTCGGATGCATTAGATCCGGACTCATAGACTTGTGCATGTCCAGCTTTTCTAAATAGTCCTTAACCTGTTCTTTCAACACTGCGGGCTGCTCATCTCCTCCCCATATTGTGCTGCCCAGTGCAGCAGTCTGGGAGCTGACCTTATCTGTGAAGACCGAGGCAAAAAAAGCATTGAGTACTTCAGCTTTTTTCCACATCATCTGTCACTAGGTTGCCTCCCCCATTCAGTAAGGGTCCCACACTTTCCCTGACCACCTTCTTGTTGCTAACATACCTGTAGAAACCCTTCTTGTTACCCTTCACATTCCTTGCTAGCTGCGACTCCAATTGTGCTTTGGCCATCCTGATTACACCCCTGCATGCTCGAGCAATATATTTATACTCCTCCCTAGTCTTCTGTCCAAGTTTCCACTTCTTGGAAGCTTCCTTTTTGTGTTTAAGGTCACCGAAGATTTCTCTGTTAAGGCAAGCTGGTCGCCAGCCATATTTGCTATTCTTTCTGCACATCGGGATGGTTTGTTCCTGTGCCCTCAATAAGGCTTCTTTAAAATACAGCCAGCTCTCCTGGACTCCTTTCCCCATCATATTAGCTTCCCTGGGGATCCTGCCCATCAGTTCCCTGAAGGAGTCAGTCTGCTTTTCTGAAGTCCAGGGTCCGTATTCTGCTTCTCTCCTTTCTTCCTTTTGTCAGGATCCTGAACTCGACCATCTCATGGTCACTGCTGCCCAGATTGCCACCTACTTCTACATCCCCTACCAATTCTTCCCTGTTTGTGAGCAGCAGGTCAAGAGGAACACAGTCCCTCGTTGGTTCCTCCAGCACTTGCACCAGGAAGTTGTCCCCAACACACTCCAAAAACTTCCTGGATTGTCTGTGCACTGCTGTATTGCTCTCCCAGCAGATGTCAGTGTGAATGACANTCATCTGTCACTAGGTTGCCTCCCCCATTCAGTAAGGGTCCCACACTTTCCCTGACCACCTGCTTGTTGATGACATACCTGTAGAAACCCTTCTTGTTACCCTTCACATTCCTTGCTAGCTGCGACTCCAATTGTGCTTTGGCCATCCTGATTACACCCCTGCATGCTCGAGCAATATATTTATACTCCTCCCTAGTCTTCTGTCCAAGTTTCCACTTCTTGGAAGCTTCCTTTTTGTGCTTAAGGTCACCGAAGATTTCTCTGTTAAGGCAAGCTGGTCGCCGGCCATATTTGCTATTCTTTCTGCACATCGGGATGGTTTGTTCCTGTGCCCTCAATAAGGCTTCTTTAAAATACAGCCAGCTCTTCTGGACTCCTTTCCCCATCATATTAGCTTTCCTGGGGATCCTGCCCATCAGTTCCCTGAAGGAGTCAGTCTGCTTTTCTGAAGTCCAGGGTCCGTATTCTGCTTCTCTCCTTTCTTCCTTTTGTCAGGATCCTGAACTCGACCATCTCATGGTCACTGCTGCCCAGATTGCCACCTACTTCTACTTTCCCTACCAATTCTTCCCTGTTTGTGAACAGCAGGTCAAGAGGAACACAGTCCCTCATTGGTTCCTCCAGCACTTGCACCAGGAAGTTGTCCCCAACACACTCCAAAAACTTCCTGGATTGTCTGTGCACTGCTGTATTGCTCTCCCAGCAGATGTCAGGGTGAATGACGTCTCCCATGAGAACCAGTGCCTGTGATCTGGAAACTTCTGTTAGTTGTCTGAAGAAAGCCTCGTCTAACTCATCCTCCTGGTCTGGTGGTCTATAGCAGACGCCCACCACGACATCACCCTTGTTGCTCTGGCCTCTAAACTTAACCCAAATNTCAGGATCCTGAACTCGACCATCTCATGGTCACTGCTGCCCAGATTGCCACCTACTTCTACTTTCCCTACCAATTCTTCCCTGTTTGTGAACAGCAGGTCAAGAGGAACACAGTCCCTCATTGGTTCCTCCAGCACTTGCACCAGGAAGTTGTCCCCAACACACTCCAAAAACTTCCTGGATTGTCTGTGCACTGCTGTATTGCTCTCCCAGCAGATGTCAGGGTGAATGACGTCTCCCATGAGAACCAGTGCCTGTGATCTGGAAACTTCTGTTAGTTGTCTGAAGAAAGCCTCGTCTAACTCATCCTCCTGGTCTGGTGGTCTATAGCAGACGCCCACCACGACATCACCCTTGTTGCTCTCGCCTCTAAACTTAACCCAAAGACTCTCAACAGGCTTTTCTCCAGTTTCATACTGGTGCTCTGAGCAATTATACTGCTCCCTTACATACAGTGCAACTCCTCCACCTTTTCTCACATGAATAAAATTGTGCACGTGGTTAAATGTTTGCAGCTCAAGGCTTAAAGAAAAAAAAACACATTTCTTAGAACAACTGATATAGACACAGAAGCAATGGGAAACACACACCAGATTAGGATTAAATGCAGAGGCCATAAATTTATTAATCTATTAACCAACAAGGAGCCATTCCCCAAATTACCTGAAAGGGCTGATCCAGTATGGAATTTAATTGGGCATCAGTGGCCTCAGGTTCTAGAGACTTGAGGATGGGTATGAGGGTAATGCCCCTCAACATCTCTAGACCTGCTTAGGGACCCTGGCAGAAAGCTTCAGTCCCAATCCATTTCCCACATCCACACCGAAGGTACAAAAGATGAGTTGAGGGGAGCCCCATGCTGCAGGAGACTGTGAAATGTCATGTTAGGGCCTATGCCCAAGCAACCCACTGGGTTACAAAGACCTCACATTGGTCCCTTTCTTAACCCTCCCACTGCACTGACCATATTTCTTCAAATATTGTTTTCTTTTAGTTGAAACTGGTTTAAAAGACTGGTCCTGGGTTTGATATCAGTAATATTTGTGCAAACCAGGAGGTGCTGAATTTGTGAAAAATAACTAACTCATGAAAGCCATATAGAAACAGCATTTTAAAAAGGTATAAATTCAGTACTAATCATTAAGATAATTTGGTATGATATGACGTTTAAAAATAATCCTGATTTATCCTTTGATGTAATTTAGTATGAACATGCATTACACACTTTGGATTTCAGTCCCTGGACAATCACAGCTTTAATATATGTCAAGTGGGTGTTTTGCCTGAGTTGAAGGTTCAGGCAAAATATTTTTGACAAATTTACAATGCATACTACAACAATGAATATTATTTCAGCTGCTGCACATACAGTATATCCAATATAGCAGTGTTTCTCAATTTTTTTAATTTTAATTATACTGTGGGCTACATTTTAATACAGGGAATATCTCATTGACCACTTCCCCAACCATGTTTTAGTGGTCAGAGGTGCGTGTTAATTAAGCATCTTCTAAGTATGTTGAGCATATGCTTAAATGCTTCCATTCCTACCAACTATAGAAAAATTAAACAATCTTCGTTAGTTTAGTAATTATATAGATTTGTACTTCATGGTAGTAGTGTTTCAAGTGGCAGGAAATTTTATTCAGAGGCTCCAATATTCACGTTTTCCTTGATCTGTTTATGCACTAGTTTAGGATTGTTTAGTTATAAATATAGTCCCTTTGACTCAGTTTTCTAAACTTAAATTTCTTTGACAATACATGCAAGGATTACGGGCAATCTGATTATGATTTGCAAGGAAATTCAAAAGGAAAAATAAAGCAAAAAAAGCCTTTGGCCTTCTGGGTACTTTCCCTGGAGTGACCTCAGTGACCAGCCCCTTGTTACTGCTGAAGGAAATACATGCTTAAAATACACAGATGAACCGATACACCTGCAAAGAGTAAAACTACTATCTAGTCATGCATATTCCCAAAGACTCATGACATGCAACCCATGGAAAAGCTCCAGCTGCAAGCTCTCTCATAGAGTAAATAAACAACTTGGTGCAAAATGTTTTCCTGTACTGTTTAGAACAGGGGTCGGCAACCTTTCAGAAGTGGTGTGCCGAGTCTTCATTTATTCACTCTAATTTAAGGTTTCGCGTGCCAGTAATACATTTTAAATTTTTAGAAGGTCTCTTTCTATAAGTCTATAATATATAACTAAACTATTGTTGTATGTAAAGTAAATAAGGTTTTAAAAATGTTTAAGAAGCTTCATTTAAAATTAAGTTAAAATACAGAGCCCCTGGACTGGTGGCCAGGACCTGGGCAGTGTGAGTGCCACTGAAAATCAGCTCGCGTGCCACCTTCGGCACCCGTGCCATAGGTTGCCTACCCCTGGTTTAGAAACAATTTGATATAAAACCACATCATCCCTTCCTCAGTTGCTGCCCAAGGTGAATTTCAAATTCCTGACCACAACTTACTAATGCTCTAATCATAGGCGTCACCTGTGGAACCCTATGTACTGAGCTTTCTTTTGATCTCAGTTACAAGAGTTCATATTAGCATAACTATAAATGTTAAATCAGGAGTAAATCCATTTAACACTGGTGTTCATGAGATCAGAACTAGGTCCACTTTATCCACTGGTCATCGTTGTTGTCAGTGCAACATACCAAGTGCTGTTCATCAGTGTTACTGTAGACATATCTTCTCATTGCACTCTCTATTCATATTCCCAGCACAATACAGGCAAAGCAGCATTTTGCATGGGATACAATCACCCATTTTCCTTTTCCAAGTAACAAAGAATATCCTTTTACTTCTCTACAGAATCCTTCAGACCACAAGCAGGCCACTCCTTTGGCTACTGAAATGGAGCCTCTTATTCAATTATTCTGTCTGAAGTAAAAAAAGCGCACATGACAACATATATAATATTGCAGGACTCAGTTCAGTAGCCTGCCTCATTTAATGTAGATGGTAACTTCCTTGTTCCCCAGGGGTTTACTACTGATCGGCCAAATCAACACTACATATCCAAAATAGCTTCCATTCCAGAGGTGCAGTCCTCCACTCACTAAAGTCAATGGGAAAAACAGGAGTAAGATTGGGTCCAGAGTGGGCAAAAAACTATGTAAATTCTGTAAATAAACTGATCTACTTACAAACAGTTGTAAGGCATGGAGCAGCAAATATTAGGAAAAGGCGTACTGATAATTTGCTTTGCTTACTGTACATTAAGCCTTTGATCTTACTGGCTTAGAGACTTTCAGTGCATAATAGTGGGTATCACAGAAGTAAATGTTGCAAGGGAAGAAAAGCTGAATTTTTGTATATTGCAAAAATGTGATCGCCCAGTAATTAGTCTCGTGCTAAAGCCACATAAGGTTTTGTTTGAGCGCAAACCCAGCTAGTGGCTGAACACCATTTTTTCTTCCCCACCTCCCCGTTCCTCCCCCGGCCCCCGCAGTCATATTACTTTGGCATATTTTGAAATGTTTCTTTTTGGTACCTCTAGGGAAATAATATTGCAGTCAGACCAGAGTCCAAATCCTGGTTCTAGCAGTTACTTGATTTGTGATCTTGCTGAAGTCATTTGAGTTCTGTATGTTTTTCAAACTGTAAATATGGTGAAAATGATGCTTAGATACTTTTATAGAGTATGCCCAAGAATTCTGTCTCATTATTATTCATAAGTGTTATGTGCCCAGAACACATGCCATCTCCCTCAAATTCTTTAACACTGGAATAGCCACTTCCTTCATTACAGAACTTCGGGCAAAAGAAGTATTCTCTTTCCTAGACACATGGGTTCTGTTTTCTGTTGGTTCTGCCTTGGTTTGTTTTCAGACAGCTGTCCCTCATCCAGGTGCTGATCTCAGGTAGGCATTCAGAGAACCAGCAAATGGTGGTGTTCTTGTTTGTCATAAAGGGGATGATGGCTTACATGTTGCCTGCATAGTGCTGGCATCTTCCCAGCTCTCCCAGTGGCTTCAGATAGATATTGAAATGGTTGGGGGAGACCCCATGTATGAGAGTCTTGGAGACTGAGGGAACAGTTACGCATAATAACCCTTTCATTTCAGAAGGAAAGACCTGAGCCATTTCAGGATATTTTTGTCTAACCCTTGGAAGTTGAACAGGATTGCTTGGTGGTCCATAGTATCAAATGCTGCAGAGGTCCATGAATATGAACATTGTTTTCCATGTCTATGGGCAGGAGGAGAGGAAGGATTGTTCTTATGGTTAAGGCACTGGTCTGGGATTCCAAAGACTTGGCTACAGAAACCCGGTATGATTTTAGGTGAGATACTTAATCTCTCTGTCTCAGTTTACTATCTGTAAAATGGAGCTTCTTCCATACCTCACAGAGATGTTCTGTGAATAAACAGATGAATTGTTGTGAGGCACTAAGATATTATGCTGGTGGGGGGGCCATATAAATAAATAGATCATCAGAGCAACTGGGGTTGTGTCAGTCCCATACCTTGAAGCCTGACTGGTGGGGATGCTGGATGGTGGCAACAGATAGGTGATGCTGAAGATATGTTTTAGCTTGCTTAGAAATGGGAGGCTGGAAACTGAGAAGTAATTTGAAAAGTTACTGGTAACAAGCAAATATTTCTTTGGTATTGGACAGATTATTCCATGTTGGGGTGGGAGGGGAATAGAATTCCCTCTTCAAAGGTGCTGTTGATGCACTCTGTTAGAAGGCGTCCTAAGTGTTTCCTACTCTTTCTCACTGCCCAGGAAAGATGTGGATCATAGTCACAGACAGTTGTTCCTGAGTGATGCCAGTATTGGTGTAAGAAAGGTCTATAAAATCATGAATGGTGTGTAGAAAGTGAATAAGGAAGTGTTATGTACCCCTTCACGTAATAAAAGAACCAGGGATCCCCCTCAACACACAATCAACCTGTGGAACTTGTTGCCAGGGGATGTTGCGAAGGCCAAAACTATAACTGGAGTAAAAAAAGAACTAGATAAATTCATGGAGGATTGGTCCATCAATGGCTTTTAGCCAAGATGGTCAGGGATGCAACCCTATGCTCTGGGTGTCCCTAAGACTCTGACTACCAGATTCTGGGACTGGAGAACAATGAAATGATCCCTTGATGGTTGCCCTGTTCTGTTCATTCCCTTTGAAGCACCTGGCATTGACCACTGTCAGAAGACAAAATACTGGGCTAAGATGGACCATTGGTCTGACCCAGTATGGCCATTCTTACATTCTTATGTTCTTGTATGAATAAACAGTGTTCTTAAAAAGAGGGTGATGTTTATAGCTCTGGCATGGAATCATCTCAAATGGAGGAGCTCTCTGAGGAAAAAATGGATAATTCCTCATGAGAAGCTGTACCAGATTCTAGGGTTGGGCTCAAGCATTCTGGAATTACATAGTGATTTATCAACCAGAAGAGCTCCATCGAGAAAGACTTTGCTGCCCCATAGACAATGAGAAATAAGCCATCAGAGTGTTGGCATATATTTGAATTCTTTGTGTCCAAATCAGTCTTTATCTCTAGGGCTGCTTGAGATTTTTTTTTCCCCCTTCCTTCCTTTTTTTCTGTTGCATGTCATTTGAGAACCAAGATAATAGGTGTGAGCCATGGAGTGGAAGCGGGGGCTTTGGTGCCAGTGTCTAATGCAGTATTTAGTGTATCCACGTATGTAATTCACAAGTTCATGTATATCCTTTATAATAGTGATTCTCAACCAGGGGTACGTGTATCCCTCGGGGTACACAGAGGTCTCCCAGGGGGTACATCAACTCATTTAGATATTTGCCTTGTTTTACAACAGGCTACAGAAAAGGCACTAGCAAAGTCAGTACAAATTAAAATTACATACAGACAATTATTTGTTTTATACTCCTTTAGATACTATACATTGGAATGTAAGTACAATATTTATATTCCAATTGATCTATTTTATAATTGTATGGTAAAAATGAGAAAGCAAGCCATTTTTCAGTAATAGTGTGCTGTGACACTTTTTTATATTTTTACGTCTGATTTTATAAGCAAGTAGTTTTAAGTGAGGTGTAACTTGGGGGTATGCAAGACAAATCAGACTCCTGAAAGGGATACAGTAGTCTGGAAAGGTTGAGAGCCACTGCTTTCTAAAATTTACAAAACTATTTAATTCAGCTATTTTTTTTTTGCAGAATAGAGTTCTATAAATACAATAAACTGGGTGATGCTTAACATAATTTTTCAGTGTTGTTGTAGCTGTGTTAGTCCCAGGATATATGAGAGACGAGGGATGAGGTAATAACTTTTATTGGATCACCTTCTGCTGTTGGAAGAGAAAGCTTTTGAGCAGGTCTGGGGAGGAGGGGGAACTAGACCTGAAGAAGAGCTCTGTTTAGCTCCAAAGCTTGTCTCTTTCAACAGCAGAAGTTGGTCCAATAAAAGTTATTACCTCACCCACCTTCTCTCTCTGATATATTTAAGTTTACCATATGTAGAAAGACACTTAAAATTTTTATACAGCAATTTTTCATTTGTAACCTGTTATTGTGCAAAGGTTTGTATGTAGAAAGATTATGGCTCATATATAGCAAACAGCCTATAGTATACTCTTGCGCAGAATGCATATTTATTAGAATCCACAAGTGTGTACCAAAGGAATATATGTCTTGCTTTCCAGCAAATGAAGAATTGAAACTTTTATTTTACTTTTTAATTTTAACAAGAAAATGCAGCAAAAATGTTTTACAGAACTATGAAATCAAGCCTCAGCTCTTTCACTAAGTGTCTTCAGCTGCTGGAGGTATGTCTTACCTTAATGGCCACTTAAGACATGCCTTACAATGTCTTTTGTGTGTTACAGTACAATACAATACCTTAGTCTTACAATAGATTTTTAAAATCGTGTTACTCAATGTATTGAATAATATATTAAGAAGGAAAAGAAGAAGAAAATTATAGAAAAGGCAGTAGACACATCTTTAATATTTTTCTCATTTTTAAAATAAAGTTTGGTTAGCTGTAAATCTTTTTGCAGCTTACTTTGAAGTCTCCAGTGTTCCATTGTTACTTTCAAAAGTGAATCACAGGGGGCTGAGACACTACAGTTAAAATATTATTAGAAAATCTAAATCAAAGTAATGTTTCAAAAGCCTGTGAAATGCTGTTGAAAGAGGTGGCATTAGGGCTAGTGGCAAAGAATGTAGCTTTTTGTATAATTGTATAGAACTGTTGCATTTTGATGAAGACCTACATTGTTAGGGAGAGAAAGGAATTAAGAGCTTTAAAAAAGTTTTTGAAACAAATAAAATCCGCAAGTGCCTGTTTGATGAGGAGTGGAGCCTATCAAGTATTCATAATCTTGTTCTCCAGATGACTGAGTGAAATTATATGGAGTTATTTTCACATATTGTCTTCAAATTGTAAAGCAGGCATTACGGTGAGTAAAATAACAGAGAGTAAATCTATACAACTGCTGATATATATTGTTGCCCCCAAGTGGCTAGTCACAGTTTGGAGCCCCTAGGGATGTTCCTGTTGGGAATAGAAATGTGTGGTAATCAGGTATTTCTTTGATGCAAGTTTGTTTATTTATAGTGAATGTACAAAGTCCTGTGCGTCTCAAACAGCATAGGAAACAGCCTCTTTTGCTCACAACACCAAGAACAGCCTTTACCTCTGACCAAAAAAACACCTCTCCCAAGGTTTCTTCCAGGGTCATACACCATGCTTTCATCTGCCCTTGCCAGCTGTTTGTCTGCCTCTGTGCGCTCTCTTTCTCTCTCCATATACATATACATATACGTATACACACACTCTCTCTGCCCACTCAGTGCAAAACCTCTTGGGGGTGTTCACAAATCCATTTTATCTTAAATGGTGGTGTGACAGGGCCCCACACTAGGCAGGAAAGAGTTAATCCCACACTAAGGGAGGCAGAAGTCCCGCCCCTTAGACCATACTGGGCCTGCTCCAAATGCTGACTAGTATAAAGTAGAAAAGTCCAGCTCATTCTGGGCTGACCACTGGGGAAGAAGGACGCTCAGTGGAGGCTCCAGCCGGGGAGCCGCTTCAGCCCCTGATTCCTGGAACTAGAGAGCCTGAGGCCCAGACCGGAGACCGGTTGCCCCCAGCCAGTTGACAGGAGTTAGAGTTCCAACCAGCTACCTGTACCAAGGAACTCGGAGATCCCGATGATGAACAGATCCCGGCTTCGGGACTCACAGTAGGAAGTGGCCCAACGGGGGTATAGTGAGTGTACCTCGCACCTGTAGGATCCCCACTGGCTGGGTGGTGACCACAATCACTGCTGACAGGGCCCTGGGCCGGGAGCCAGGGGAGAGGAAGGGGGTGAGTCCTCCTACCACCCCTGCTGCCACCCACCTCTGGGTGATGGTCCATTTTTTTGACTCTGGCTATTAGGCCACACAGCCCTGACCCCAAGGGTAGCTGTGTTGAATCTGACCACTATGTCTTATCATGGAGAGGACTGAAAAAGTCGGGTAGGTGGTGACCGCGGTGTCAGCACCCCCATCACCCCGCTGTAACAGGGGACAGAGTGTGGATACACCACTACAGGGAGGCTTTTGATTAACTTATCCTGATAGTTATGATAATTGAAGGGTGTGTTCACACCCAGCCTCAAAAAGGTTTGTCATCCAAGCAGTCACCATTATCTCTCAGCAAAACAATATAATAAAAATAGGTAAACATCTTGAATCTTTTCCTCTGTAGCTAAACCCACTCTGCTTGTTCTCAGAGTCACAGGCATATGCAGTCCAGAGAATCTGTTTAGCAATCCCAGGAGGTTCATGCTTAATCTTTCTTTTTCTGTTATGTGATACAAAGACACATCAGTATGGAAGCGTATCCCCCATGCAGATTATAATAGGTCTCTAGGGATTCTGAAATGTCTATCCTCAAGTTGTTGACAGTAGTGAGCTTCACACAACAAGAGAAGACTGTATTAGTTCATTTTATGGCAGAGTCTCCACTAGTTAGTGGCATTACCTTTAAAAGACTCAGCCTTCTTGTAGTCTTTTTACAAGTTAGAGTGACTAGTTTGTGTAATAAAACATTAATTCTCCCAAACACCACCTTTAAAGAAGGTAAGACAAATGGTAATCTCTTTGCAAATATTGTACTTGAGATAATGACATATAATATAAAATAATACAATAAAACAGCCATTATGTAAATTAGTGTAAATTTCTCTTTTCTATTACTTGGAGGCTCTTTGTTTAGGGATCTGACTCCTGTTACAAATATGTATTGGTTCTAGCCCTGTCATCTAATTACCATAACTCTGGCCTTGGCAACATACTCAAAGCAGGTTAATGCTCAGTCTTAGCATTGTAGGAAAACTGAACAAATCTTTCTCTCTGACATGTATAAAAAAAGGGTTTTCATATATCTGTACTTAGATTACCTGTTGATAAATAAGTACAAGAAGAAATCAGTTAGATCTTGTGGCTAGGTAATGGATTTATTCATGGGTACATTATTAATGTCTACAAAGACATGATATCTCTTGCTCAGTAAAAGAATCATGTGGGCACTCCTTAACTTAGCCTTAGGGAAAATTTTCATATCTCATCATCCATTACAATAAGAGAAACAATCTCCTCTAAGGCCATCAGTGTGACATAATCCTCTACATTATTATAAATAATACATTGCACTTCTACAGAGCCTTCTGACTGGGGCCTGTACCAGTAAGAATAAATTAAGAATCACAACACTCCTTTGACTTTGTGATTGTCCCCATTTTACAGTTGGGAAAAATGAAGCGGAGTAATTAAATGACTTGCTGAAGGTCCCAAACAGAATGTGTGACAGTTATAGAAAGAGAATCCAGATCCCTCCCACTTGCATGCCTGGAGCCTTTATCTGTGGGATGGCAGTGGCAACCCCAACCATGAAGGAGTCCCTTATAGGACAACTCAGCAGCGGTAGCCAGAGGATGGCTTCCCGCAACAAGTGTGGATGCCAAAGCGGTTGGGCCAGGGGACTCAGGGGAATGTGGTTGCAGATGGAGGGGGGAAACTCAGGCTAGTTGGTCCCTGGCCTGGTAAAGCTGGAGCCAGAGGACAATCTGGAGGCCTTCCTCCCTAATTTAAAGAGAGTGGCAAGTGCAGCAGGTTGGGAGGAATCTATTTTGGTGGCCCGCATAGCACCATCCCTGATGGGTGAGGCACAGGCAGCCTAGTGACAGGTAGTGGTAACTGACAAGTAGGTGAGCTCCTATGATGTGAAGGTTGGGACTACCTTCAGAGATATACAGGCACTGGGTTCAGGTTGAACCATTTCCATGGGCGAGGGGTGTACAACCATGGGTAGTAGCTCAAAGATCATGGGATCTTATGGCTTGGTGGTCACACCCTGAGACCTGTTCAGTAGAGAAAATCATGGACCAGATCATCCTGGAACAGTTCTTAAAGGTCCTACCCACAGGGACCCAGAGATGAGTAAGGTGATTTCAGCCTGCCTCACAGTAGAACAGGCAGAAGCCATCTCTGGAGCCAAAAGAGACAAGTGGCTTGAATGGCATGGCAGAGTGAGAGTGGCCCAACAGGGGAAGTTGCAGGGAAGCTCTCAATGGAAAAAGATCCTGAATAGCCCAGTACAGGGGGTTGCATACAAGCCATATGGGCCCTGGGCAATCCGACAGTCTAGTGGAAGCACTTCTGGGGAATACTAATGGTGGTAGCTGGGGAAGACTTATGCTGCTCTTTAGATGTGGGAAACCTGGGCAGATTAGGTAAGAATGCCCAATAATGGAATGTGATTACCTGGGCTGCTGTTACAGTGACTCTATGGCCTGGGGTTCACTCTGAATGACACAGGGTCTCAGCCATATGTGGTACCAGTCTGACTAGGAGGAGTAGTAGTGGAAAGGCTTGTGGACCCCGTTTGTGGGTACACCCATGTCTGGGAAGATTAGAGCAACTCTAAAGAAGATGGCCCAGCATCTCCTTGTACATGTTTTGTGTATACATGGCGAGATACGTTACACCATGGCAGTGGTTGGACGGGGGGGGGGGGTCCAAGGCCGGAGAGCTCAGCTTCGCAAAGGGGTAGTCAAGAATTTGCCATGGCCAGAGATCTTGGGGAAAAATTGGCTGGGTTTCCAAGTCCTGATGTAGGGGAGAGTAGACCAACAGCCTAAGGAAGAGAAGACTCATAGAATCGTGGGACCTCACGGCAGGACTAATTATTATCTAGACCGGTGGTTCTCAAACTTTTTTTTCCGCCAACCACTTGAAAAATGGAGAGTCTCCAATTTCGGCGGACCACTTAATGATCTTTCCAAATGTTATTTGTACCGTTAGCTAACTATTGTAAAGCGCTTTGGATAAAAGCACTATATAAAAAATAATAATAATAATAAACATTTTTTTCTTCTACAAATAGCACACAACTCATATTTTAATATCAGTAGTCTTAACTTTCTAATGCGATGGATCTGCCCTCTCTCCCCTGCTGCGGCAGCCCCCGAGCTGGTGCTGGGAAGGAGTGGGGTCTCTAGCCCACCACAGCAGCCACAGAGCTGAGGCTGGGAAGGAGGGCTGTCTCTCCCTGGCAGCCGCAGCCCTGGAGCTGGGGAAAGTTGCATCTCTCTCTGGCCACTGCATGTCCCAAATTCCCCCACCCCTCTTCTCACCCCACTACCCCCTCCCATCTACCCCCTATCCCCCCAAAGACCACCACCTCACCTTACATGTGCGCCTTCTCCAGGGTCCAGGCACCTAATTAGTGGCTCCACTAATTAGGTGAGTGGCCCTTCATTCTGTTGTGTGTGGCCACCCAGGTGCGCATCTTAGAGGGAACTATCCACGGATCACCTGAATGGAGCTCACGGACCACGAGTTTGAGAACCTCTGATCTAGACCATCCCTGGCAGGTGTTTTGTCTAACCTGCTCTTAAAAATCTCCAATGAAGGAGATTCCACAGCCTCCCTAAGCAATTCATTCCAGTGCTTAACTACCCTGACAGGAAGTTTTTCCTAATATCCAACCTAACCCACCCTTGCTGCAATTTAAACCCATCGCTTCTTGTCTTATCCTCAGAAGTTAATAAGAACAATTTTTCTCCCTCCTCCTTGTAACAACTTTTTATGTACTTGAAAACTGTTATCATGTCCCCCCTCAGATAGTACACAAACCCATTTTTTTCAGTCTTCCCTTATAGGTCATGCTTTTTAGACATTTAATCATTTTTGTTGCTCTTCTCTGGACTTTCTCCAATTTGTCCACATCTTTCCTGAAATATGACACCCAGAACTGGACACAATACTCCAGTTGAGGCCTAATCAGTGCAAAGTAGAGCGAAGGAATTATTTCTATTGTCTTGCTTACAACAGTCCTGCTAATACATCCCAGAACGATTTTTCTTTTTTTGGCAACAGTGTTACACTTGACTCATATTTAGCTTGTGAACCCCTATGACTCCCAGATCCCTTTTCACAGTACTCCTTCCTACACAGTCATTTCCCATTATGTAAGTGTGCAACTGATTGTTCCTTCTTAAATGGAGTACTTTGAATTTGTGTTTCTCGAATTTCATCCTATTTACTTCAGACCATTTCTCCAGTTTGTCCAGATTATTTTGAATTTTAATCCTATCCTCCAAAGCACTTGCATCCCCTCCCAGCGTGGTATCGTCCTCAAACATTATAAGTGTACTATCTATGCCATTATCTAAATCATTGATGAAGATACTTAGCAGAACCAGACCCAGAACTGATCCCTGCGGGACCCCACTCACTATGCCTTTCTAGCTTGAGTGTGAATCACTGATAACTACTCTCTGGGAATGGTTTTCCAACCAATTATGTACCCACCTTATAGTAGTTCCATTGTTTATGAGAAGGTCATGTGATACAGTATCAAAAGCCTTACTAGAGTGAAGATATACCACATCTACTGTTTCCCCCCATCCACAAAGCTTGTTACCCTATCAAAGAAGCAGGTTGGTTTGACATGATTTGTTCTTGACAAATCCATGCTGACTGTTACTTATCACCTTATTATCTTCTAGGTGTTTGCAAAGTGCTTAATTATTTGCTTCCTTATCTTCCCCTTATTTATCCATTATCTTTTCATGGACAATGGAAAGGGGTGGAGGGAGCTGAAAGCTCAAGTAGAGATGGTGGAGTGAGGCCAAGAGGAAGCACTCAATCATCATCAGATATATGAGAGCAGCTAAAAAGGTATAGACAAGAACTAGAGGATGTAAACATCTTACAGAAGAAGATTATCCATTAGCTGAGGGGACTGGAACAAAAATTAGCACAGGTTAGGGTGGAGGCAGAGAGTGGGAGACAGCAGTGTTTAATGCTGGAATAGTAGTTGGCCACACTCTGGATAGAGAAGGGGGCCCTGGAACAGAATGTGATAGCAGAGGTGAATCAGGTACTGTGGGGATCCAGACAGAGCTTCAAGCTCAGCAGGGTATAGTGAAGACCTAGATAGTACCTCATCAGCAGGCCAGGGCTCAGATAAGAGGCTAGGGGTGAAAGTAATGGCGCTTCACAGGAGGAACGGCAGAGAACACCTGTTTTACGGGTTCTGTTATGAAGCTGAGGAACTATCATAGCAACTGGTGGCCACAGAACACAACTGATAGAAAATTCAGCAAGAAAAAAGAACAGCTGGTTGTGGAACTTTGGGCCACACAGGATGGGAAAGGAACTTTGGGCCACACAGGATGATTCTCTCGATCAAAATGAACTTGAGGGAATATTAGAGACTCTGAGTGCAGAGACCCCCAAAGCCGTGGTGAAGAAGATAAAGTTATGTGAATGGCATCCTGGTGGGCGTATGGATTGTAAGGCTGGCTGAAAGTACTGTGGGGAATTTGCGGAATGCTGATGTGTGAGTTTATATAGAGTTTTCTGTGTTTTCATTTGTGGGTAAGAATAGTCTTAGAAGGAGCCTTGCAGGCCAGAAAAAAATAACTGGAAAAGAGGCAGTTTTGTTTTAAAAGGGGAGTGGGGGAAAATATATGTCAGAGGATGGCTGGCCACTGTAACTGAAGCAGCTCCAGCTCCCTTGTGCCACTTGGGACAATTATGGTGTGGGGGGATATGCCCCAGGCGCTAAAAGGGTCAGAGGGAGACCCCAAGAGGAATAACTGGCAGAGAGAGAGAGCTAGGAAGCTGCAGGATACAGGAGTGCCTGAGTCCCCTTGGAGGAGTGGCAGTGAGAGCCTGAGATGTGAAGGGTGAGCTGAGGAACTGTTTCACTCTATTTGTTTTTATGTTTGAACAATAAAACTGTCTAAAAGAGACTAAGCATAGCAGTGAGTCCTAGCAAGCTGAGGAGAAGCCCTGCCTTGTAACACCTCGTAGCACCAGTTCTGTAACCTGAAAGATAGCAAAGGGTTAAAGCAAATGTGGGTCTGATGGTTCACTTTGTAATAAAACCATAATTGCTGCCTGCATGAAGGTTTAGTAGATGTACTTGAGGTACTTGCTCCTCCATCTCAGCAGCCACACCACCAAATACAGTCAATTAACAAATTACCGCAAATTTGTGGTGAATGAGAATATTTCTGATTTGGATAGCAAGAGAACCTAAAGCCACAGTGACGACATCTGCTTGTGCAAAAATTTGAGGCACTGAAGCGAAGATTCACTCTTAAACATTAAGTCTCAAATTAGGAACTAAAGATGATGAATTGGATACAAATTTTAAACCATACGAAGAGAAATGTTTAATTTTATAAGCTGAAACTGTTGGTGCCACTGATGGGAGAGGCTTTAGAACATGATGTACTCTTACATCTCAGGACAGATATCTGAAAACAATAGAAAATTCCATGCTATTGGTTTAACGGAACATGCCAAATTGCTTCAGAAATTGAATATTTTAGAAAACAGTGAGAACCTCATGCCCCAGCACCTGAAATTCCCATTGATTGTAATAGGCATTGGTGTAACCGTGCCTCAGTGGATCATAACTGAGGATGCCAAATTCAGGACAAACTTCTGAAAAACGTGGCAGATACACCCTAATACTGGTGGCTAATCCCCCATAGGATATACCAAACCAGAAACAAAAGTAAACTCCTGTTTCACCACACTGGCTAACAAAAAAACATAAAGGCAGTTTCCTCAGGGATTCCAGTTTTTATATCACCACCAAAAACACTGGATTCAGAGATGAGTGGTTCTTTACAACCAGTTTAATCAAATAATAGGTTCTTCTGATCCCGAAAGGACAAGCCACAATATATAACCTAGATCTTACCCAAAAATCATGCTGATGCCAATCCTTTAGTATCTAAAATCTAAAGGTTTATTCATAAAAAGAAAGAAAGATGAGAGTTAAAATTGGTTAAAGGTATCAATTACATACAGTAATTGCAAAGTTCTTGGTTCAGGCTTGTAGCAGTGATGGAATAAACTGCTGGCTTAAGTCAAGTCTCTGGAATACATCTACAGCTTGCATGGGTCCTTTGTTCAGAGTTTCAGTTTGTAGCAAAGTTCCTCCAGATTTAAGTAGCAGGATTAAAGACAAAATGGAGGTGTTTCCAGGGCCATTTATAGCTTTTGCCATGTGAGGCCATCCCATTGTTCTTACTGTGGAAAATTACTGCAGCAAAATGGTGTTTGGAGGCACATGGGCAAGTCACGTGTTCATGCCCAATTTCGCTCAGTCATTGCAGGAAGCCATTACCAACCCTCCAGACAGCATGTTTACATGACAGTCCACTCAGTGTAGAGGGGCATCTCCCATGGTCGATTGTCAACCAAATGTTTCTTGATGAGACACTTAATTTGAATAGTCCCTCCAAGATGTGCTGGCTAGCTACTTTGTGGGTGGTATTCCAGGAGCAAACATTTGAAATCCAGGTATAGCGCCAATACTTATAACTTCAAATACAAAAATGATACATGCATACAGATAGCATAATCATAACCAGCAAATCATAACCTTTTCATAGACACCTCACTTGACAGCCTCTGTACAAGATTTGCTGCAAATATATAACAGTAGTTGCAACAATGATCTAGATCAGTGGTGGGCAACCTGCAGCCCACGGCCCGTCAGGGTAATCCACCAGCGGATTACCCTGATGGGCCGCAGGTTGCCCACCACTGATCTATATGGTCATATTTTAATCAGATAATGTCCCAGTTGGAAATGCTCAATATTTCTTGGAGATGGTCCTGAAAGGTACACATCCTCTAATTCCTAAACAGCACTTTCTCCTCTTCTTTAGACTGTCCATTGTTAGTTTTATTTGAGAAGATAAACATCTCAGACTTTAATCCAATCTTTTACCTATAAAGTTGGGTTAAAAAAGATGGCAGGAAAGACAGGAACCAATTGATTTTTCAGAATTAGATGAGGTGCTTTAGGAATTCAGTCCCAGCAGATTTTTTATCCAGTGTACAACTTGATTATCTCTTTAGTTTTCTTTGTCCTCATTTTAAAATATACTTATTCGGTAGTCATACTGTTATATGGGGTTTGCATCAAATGTTGCGGTCTGAGAATGTTGTCTTGCTGTTTTTTAAAAACATTTCCAGTTCAGCTGAAAGAATTGTATTATATTCTTTCCAAAGTCAGAGAAATTCACAGCTCTTTCCCTTGTTCAAATGAGCTTTTGATTGTACTGATTTTCTTTCAGTGAACCTTATGGGAAGTATTTTGAAACGGGCATTTCCTGCTGCATTTCCTTTATTAGTTTGGCTTGTTCCCTATTTTTGTATGTATATTTATGAGAAGAAATAGGAAACTGTGATAAAAATTTATAAAGAACTCTGATATTAGAAAAATCATTGAGTCATAAAAGAACAATGTTTAATATTAAACAAGCACTTCTTATGATATTAAACATTTTTAAAGCACCCTGTAAACTCTTTTACATTTACAGTACTTAGTAGGGTTTTTATACTGCCAGTGCTTGATATGACATGATTTTTAAGCAAGATGGTTAACCCCACCCAGAAGCCAAAAAATGCCAGTTATTATTTAAAACTCTGTTTAAAAGAATGCTGACGCATCTGGCATATCTTGGTTTGCCGACTTTTCTTTAAATTCATTTACACAGCCAAAGCCTTAATTACAGAAGTTCTTGTATTCCCCTAGAGCAAACAGTAAGGATCATAACAGCAAAATATTCATCCATTATCCTTTCTCGGACCCATCCCCCCCTCCACACACACACTCACCCCAGCACCCACTTTCTAGGAGTGGGGAGAAATGCATTACATTATTACATAGTTGATTCATGGGGTCATGTACTTCTTACAATGTGAACTTTCATATTGCTGGAATAGGTCAAATGGTGGAGTTTTCCTTTTAATATTTTTTCTTGTTGTAGCTTATCACATAGTGACTTTTAAAAATTGAATCTTTATCACATATGTAGGCCATTCAAGCATTTTTCACTGAGAAAATGTCCTTTTTGAAGTCCTGAATTTGTCTTTAATCTCCCTTTGAGCCATTTTGTCTGATTTTATGTTTTAAGATAAAAAATGTAAGCCAGACTGATGCAGTCTACATATTTTGCAGTTTTGTATGCTTCCATTCCATTCCCTTGCAACTTTCTTTTAAGCTATGTAGGTGAAGATTTTTTTTAACCTGTCCACATTTCTTTTCCTTTTAATCCTTGGATGTGTCTGGCTCACTTTTTCTTATCTTTGAAAATGCTGTTCTTGCTCAAGTACTAACATGTACAGTAGGACTCTCAATATTTTCCCTTTGTTGGATATAGATCTTCCTTTGGCTATTCTATTTTGTCTTCTCTAACTAGTTCTTTTCAATTTTTGTGTTCTGACTTAGTTTTTTTATACTTTTAGCTTAAGTAATAACCTGTCAGGCAGAACTTTATCAAGAGCTTTCTAAAACTCAAGATAAATTGTGTTCTGTACAAGCTCATTACCTGTTTTAACTCTGACCACTTTGAGGAGTCTGAAGGATAGAAACTCCCAGTACTAGATGACTCTCTGTCTGTATGTGATGGATTTTAAATGGGAATACCTGTGGTTTTCTTCATCCTTCTTTTTTAAAAAGTAGTTTAATATTTATTTGCATCAATTCATCCACAGTAATCTTCCCTTTTGATTCATCAGACACCCTAACATGTTTCATGTGATTCAAACTTTTTGTGGTTTTTTTCCCTGTAGATATCTGGAATATAATTTTTTTAAGTAAGAATTTTTAAATTGTAAAATCTTTCCACTTAAATCAATAGTTTTGCTTCAGTAACCTTGGAATTTATCTTGAGTCGTTACCAGTGTCAATGGTCTATATTGTATTGTCACTATTAAATGACAGAGGCATTTATTTAATATGAAAGAAAGAGCTCAGCAAAAAATACCCAGGACTTCCTGCAGATTGTTTAAGCATCATAGCTCTGCAGCTAACAGTTATTTAACAGAAAATGTAACTGGCTCCTGAGCACCATTTTTGGCTGGCTGTATGGTTGCCTGCAATGAAGAGCTGTATCTCTGAATTTCATGTAGTCCCTTCACCCCTACTTATAATTTTAGATACATTTAGAATTTGCTCATCACAGACAACTATAATTTTTGGGAGCAGGCAGTTGTTAATAAAATACTTTAATTAATTACATTAGATTACACATGTGCTCAATGCATTAAATCCTTCTGTCACAACAATTGTTCGGATCTCCAGTGGTGTTTGACCTGGTCTTGTGGTTGGTCCTGAGTTGGGAGATAGGGTTATTATAGTACTCCAGCAATGTAAATCATGAAGATTTGAAGCTTATAAATACTGGACAAGAATATTATTGCTTAGTACCTTTTATAGCATTTTTAATCTTCAAAGAACTTTAACATTAACTACAGTAATTCTCACTGTGTTTCTTTAAGATAGGTAAGTAAATTATTCCATAAAAGTGAAATCCCGTCTTGAGGCCTGTGTTCAGAGTGCCATGTACATTAGCAGTATTGTCAGCCTCATGAGATTAAAAAATCATGGGATTTTTTTTTAAAGATTATATTGTCTGTTTTGTTCTCTCTTTCGATGTTTGAACTCCGCTTGCCCATTCCGTGTGTGTGTGTGTGTGTGTGTGTGTGAAACAATTGGTGATGCCCACTCTCCCAAATTTATTGGCTAAAGTGATTTTGGCCCCACTGCAGAGGTTCTCACATCCTAATCTGCTCATCAATCTTGTCCCCCAGTCCCCACATTGGTTCTGGCCCCACATCGGTTTTGCTCTTTCAGCCTCTTCAGTTCTGACTCCCTAGCTCACTTCTGATCCTCCTGGGGATCTCCATCCCCCTCTCCTAGGCCTGGAGGAGTGCAGTGGGATCACCTTCTCCCTATTTCAGGTTGGGGGGGGCATCTCCAGAAACTTTTCACCCCCTTCCAAAGCTGGGCTTTGTGGGGAGGGGGGAGGGGAGTAGAGATACTGTCATCTCCCCATTGCTCACACGAGGGGAGGGAAAGGAGGGAGTAGACCCACTCAGAGCTGCTAGGCTGTTCCTGCTCTCTCCTCCTGTGAGAATTGATTCGGGTTGCTCGAGGGAGGAGGGAGAGGTCTGATTGATTGCACTTCCCCAAGAGGCAGGCTAGTGTTGCAGCAGGCGGCCAATCAGAGGGGGTTCCCCCCATTGCAAGACTCAAATTGCTAGAAGTGTGAAGTTTCTAATGTCATCATGAGAGTGGCTTCAGCTCTGCCAAATTCCTGCCTCTCATGTTAAAAATAATGAGAGTTGGTAACAGTCGGTAGCCAAGGAACCAGTAACTGGAGCTTCGTCACCAGAGATTAAAAACAAACTATCTTCAACTATGTTCAATAACGGTGTGTTACTGCAGTTATCCTATAGCTATACAACTACACTTCACCTGATTTATTTTACTTCAGGTTTTCATTGACTTTGCTTTTTTTTTTTTGGTCTTTCTATAGAGTCTTTTCCACTTGGTAATTTTTTTATTTTTTTTGTCATTTAAAAATGTAAATTGAATAATTTTGTGCTTCTGGGTGGCTAAAGAATTAGCTAAGAAAGCATAAGAATGTGTCCAAGGAGTGTGGATCTCTTTTAGTTCCATGCCATCACACGAAGAATTATTTGTGGTGGGGACCCTCACGGATCTGTA
Source organism: Platysternon megacephalum (assembly GCA_003942145.1). NCBI lineage: Eukaryota > Metazoa > Chordata > Testudines > Platysternidae > Platysternon > Platysternon megacephalum. Next base: position 4,092,492 of record QXTE01000078.1, on the reverse strand, counting down.
CGCTGTCAAAAGGGCATGGCCAGAGCAGCCAACCACTGTACTGATTCAGGAGCTCTCTGGAAGATTCCTCACTCATGGAGGTCCTTCGAGGCCACAACAAGACTTACGCCCTTCCACCACTAATGAAAAAAATCCATGGAGCTCAAAAGTCTTGAATTTCTCCTGAGATGAAAGGGGTTTTGCTCTTGCAATTTAAAATTCCCTGTACCAACTTTACTAAATTTTTCCAAGCACTATAATAATTTTCTCTGTGTACCCATGCACAATGGGTTGACAGTTTACATGTGTGCATTCCAGGTAGAATCTGTGTCTATTGAAACTGCTACAGAGAATGGTGAAGTTGATAGTTGTTTAAACTGCAGTTGGATTTAACCGTTCTCCACAACCATGATTTATCAGCTACCAATAGGATTGGGGGTGGTTCTCCTGAGGTGTGCCTGGGTGTAGCAGGGTTAAAACTGTAAAACAAAAAGGCCAGACATTTATGCAAAGAGATTAGTTCATGAAAGAAGCAGCCAAGATGGGTGCTCCATTGGCTCAGAGTCAGGGACTCCTGTAGACCCTCTGTATTTGTCACCCAGGAGCTGCAGTTGCTTTTGAACATACTTACAATTAACTTAACTATCTTTTTTTTTTTTATCATGCCATCCTTATGGAAAGCAGATCTGTCATGGGTAATTTAATCGGTCCTGGGTTGCTTTTAAGAGAAATAACTGGCACTTAAAAATTGATCAAACCAATTGAGCACACCTTCCAAAGGACAATGTATAACTGACTGAGAAAAGCAGGAAGCTTTTAAAAGTGCTTCAAAGGAAACAAAGGTTAGAGCAAGTGGATTCACATTTAAGAAGTGCTTAAAACAAGTGACCTGTACATATTTTGGCAAGGCCCTTTTCAAAGCAAGCTGCAACACACAACATCCAGTTATTCAAATACAGCAAAGAAACAAATGAATGAACTGAATACTCATTTAATTAAATGTGAGTTCTGTCTCTTATTCCACTGGTTCTAACTGATGTAGAGATTGAAAGTAAACTTGTCTTCATTATGTTATGCTGGTGATATTCCTTTCTCTTGGAGGAGAGGGGTCTGTCAGTATGATGGATTCTTCAATGTTCGTTAAGTGCTTTGTTCTCCTATTCCATTTTCTTTGGATTGTCCTTGGATTTAAGGGGGTTTAAAATAATTGCCAAAATTCTGCCAAAGATTTTATCCAGACAGGTAAAGGATGATCTGTCCATCTTAAAAAACAGAGACCAAACTGGGTTTCTAAAGAACAGCAAATTGTCATCAATATCAGGAAAGTTCTTGATGTTGCCAGTCTTCTCAATTAACTGCACCTTTGTTATGTTTAGACTCTGAGAAAGAGGTATGTAGGTGGAAAAGGAATTGCTTCATTGTAAAAATGACATCAAATTTGTTGTTTGGGCATGTTCAGTGGTAGTGTAAAGCAAAAAATAAGCATCAACATGTAGTGGATTCAGTCTGGACTAGGGGATGTAGCAAGGCTGTCTTCTGTTTTCTCTGCTCACATATATTCTGTTTGATTTGTTAATTGAATCACTAGCACAGAAGCTCAGTGAAGACAGAACTTGAAATTTGAGAGGTGAACAAACAACAAACCAGTGCTTCATACAGAAGCAATGATGCTGCTTCTGCCCACCTGCTCAGGCAACACCCACTTACAGAAAAATTCTGTTAGTGTTGGAATTCCTGCTGAGACCTTTTCCACTTGGCTTATTCAGAACACCTTGTCCAGTTCTGGGAGAACACTTCATCCAGTTCTCTGGGATCCAAAAAACTCAGTTTGATTCCTGATTTCGTCACTTAGGTATCCTTTACTTGGTATGCAACAAAGCTATGCTGAGCTTGAAGGAACATAAATCCACACCATGTAGAGTCAAGCACAGGAGTTTATTACACACAGTGCTGGCGGAGTATCACCTTGCTTATTAGGTTCAGAGACACTGCAGAACAATTAATTACAATAGATTATATAGGGTGCTCATTGGGCGGAGAGAAGCAACAGGGATGGGTTTTCCCAAGCCCCTGGATAGGTTCTAGCAGCAAGACAAGATAAGCACAATAAGCCAATGGTCTAAAAGATTACATAATGGCTCCGCACAAGGCTCAAATTAACATATTGGTGACACACAGATAATTACCCCCAAACTATGTCCATTAAAGTGTATAGGTTAAATCCTAATTTTGGGGTCCAGGGGAATGAGGTAGCAGCTCTCCCAGTTGACCAACAGGTACATTCCTGGAGATTTAAAGCAAAAAAAGCAGTAATTAGTACACAATAGTTTATAAGTTTACCCTTGCATTGCTGTGGGCTAGGATTGGCATACATCTGTGAGGGGAGGGTGTCATAACTCATGTCAATCATATTAGGCCTCTTCCCAAACTCTGTCTGGGATCTGAGGGATATTGTACCACTATCTCCTCCCTGTATTAGGGAGTAACCGTGAGGCCTTTCTCAGCGCTTCATGTGTCTATAACTCACGATAAGGACGCCCAATTACATTCAGAGTTATGCTGACTCCACTCACTGACTTGAAACACAGAAGGTTATCTGTTTACCTCAGCTTTCTCTTAGCTATGTGAGCATGGGGGTGAGTATAAGGCAAACCACACATCCAAAGTTACAGAGTAACGTTCTCCCTTTGTATACATTTACATGTCCCAATGCATTTACTGTATATTACATCACACATTTTTGGATTGGCGTGGTCACTTTGCTGGAACCAACACGTGTGCAGCATGTTCTTTCCGTGTATCGTCCATGCTTGACCTCCTCTTTGCATTCCTAATTTGTCCATTGTTAGTAAAATGTTCCCTCTTATTTTAGCTGGCTCAGATATTCTGTCTATTTAGCCTACTGACCTATCTCTTTACCTCCCTAATTCTATCCTCCAAGAAATGAGGCCTCCTTGCATGTGTTAGTTATTCATGTCAGGCCAGGCCTCAGCTACAGTTAGTTCAGTGTTCTCTCTCATTTGAAACCAAATTATGAAAAACCAGAAATTTATAAATAGGTATTTTTGGGGACACAGTGAATCTATTTTCCATTTGGGCAAGCAGGGCAATTCACTACCTGGCTATCTACATCCAGAGCAGGGCTACTGATGTATTTAATTTATTCTATACCATTGCTGTGGCATCCTTATGACAACTACCTTGTCTTCACTGCTAAGGAAAGGTGCATTTTTACGTCTGGGTAACTAACATGAGCTATCCCTCGGTAAAAACACAGTGGAGACAAGTCTCTTTAGTTTTATTGTGAGGTAAACTAGGCAAGGTCAGCCATAGGAGGGGGAGTATAGTACTCGCCTCACCTAGTTTACCTCACAAGAAAACTAAAGTGCCCTGTCTCCACTGTTTCTTTACCTTGGGATAGCTCACATGTTAGTTGAGATGAAAACACACCTGTTCTTAGCAGGAAGACATGGCCCATGCCAACTGACTCGGGCTCACAGGGCTCAGACAAAGGAGCTATTTAATTGCGATGTAGACATTTGGGCTCAGACTGCAGCCTGAGCTCTGGGACCCTCCAATCTCACAGAGACTTAGAGCCCGGGCTCCAGCCCCAGTCTGAACATCTACACCACAATTAAACAGACCCTTACTCCAAGCCCTGCCTGAGTCAGCAGTCATGGCCCAGCCACAAGTTTTTAATTGCAGTGTAGACATATCCTTAGAGAACTGGAGGTATCACAACACTTCCTGAACTGATGTTTGAAAAATAAATGTTCTCCCATAATGTAGTGACTCATTCTGTATGTTTCCTATGCCAGTTCTGAAATTTAAAGAACAAGTATGTGTGCCTGCAATTGATGCTATGGCTATTGGCCACATAGAACCAAAAAGCGGCAGAATGGTCTTGTCTTTCACAGTATAGACCTGTATTAATTTTACAATTCGATTGCATGAGTGGAGGACTAAACACAGTGGCACTGGCAGTAAAGGTAGCAATTAGTATTGTTCATACAGGCAGGGACACGGTACCAAATGAATTCCTTTCAGACAAGGAAATCAGCTTGTGCCCTGAAATATGAAAAGCCTTATCCTGGTTTACTGTAGATAAGTACAAATTTTATTAGTTATTAAATTATCCAGGTTTTAAAATTCCATGTACAGCTTTTGTTTCTAATATTTTACCAGCTATAGCAATGAATTCCACAGGACTTGTATGAGCCCTCTGTGAAGCAAGAATTTATTTTATTGGTGAAATTGTGGAATTAATATTTCCTTCATATACCTGCCCTTAATTTAATCAAATGACCCCGTGTTGTCATATAATGAGATGGTGTAACAGAGAGAGCGTGATGAATTTTCAGCTCCTAGGATGATCTGAAATACCTCTCTCTTTTAGTCTTTAACTCTTTCACTTTTTATTCTCTTGCTGGAAATACTGATTTCACTGAAATATGAAAATTATATTCATTTGGACACTTTTAGTGAACTATTCAGAACCTATATCTATTTTTTGAACAGTTGCCCCCACAAACTCCTATGTTCCATGTACTAAACCTGTTTATAACTCTTTGGCAAAGGACATAATCTGAGATGGTTTATACAATGTCAGGGGTTCTGATATTAAATTTGGATCACTGAATGTATAGGATAATGAGTAGACTGTTCTATTTTATATGAATTTCCAAGGTTTCATTCTGTTTGTACCTCCAAAGCTCCTGAGTGAGGAACAAACCCAGGTGACAGCTTGCCTCTTAACACAGTTCTTGTGTTATTAGTTGTCATAATCCTGGCTGAGCTCCCCTTTGTGGATGCTCACCATACAGCTGTTTTAAATCCACACATTGGTTCCATGTGCTTCTCATCTCCCCTGGGAATGGACAGGCTTCAGCCACTGTCTCCAGCTCTGGCTTCTAGGCTTACTCCCTTGGTATAGACTCCCTGTGAAGTACCCCTTCCTGGAAGTGGGACACTGAGATCCAAGTGCCCAAAGCCCCAAAACCAGTGCCTAACATGAATGTCTCCCCAATCAGTCAACCACAACTTTTCCTGGCACTCCACTCTAGTGTGCACACAGTTTATAATTTAGCTCTTCGGGGGACATGTGATAGTTGAAACAAGTAACGCACAGACTTTGCAGAGGGATTTCTAAAACCAAGCATGCCTTACTTAGGCCTCGTCTACACTACGATTTTAGGTCGAATTTAGCAGCGTTACCTCGATTTAAGCCTGGACCCGTCCACATGCCGAAGCCCTTATTTCCGACTTAAAGGGCTCTTTAAATCGGTTTCTTTAAACCACCTCCGATGAGGGGATTAGCACTGAAATTGGTTTTGCCATTTCGAATTTGGGTTAGTGTGGCCGCAATTCGACGGTATTGGCCTCCGGGAACTATCCCACAGTGCACCATTGTGACCGCTCTGGACATCAATCTGAACTTGGATGCACTGGCCAGGTAGACAGGAAAAGCCCCGCGAACGTTTGAATTTCATTTCCTGTTTGCCCAGCGTGGAGAGCACAGGTGACCACGCAGAGCTCATCAGCACAGGTAACCACGATGGAGTCCCAGGATCGCAAAAGAGCTCCAGCATGGACCGAACGGGAGGTACGGGATCTGATCGCCATATGGGGAGACGAATCCGTGCTAGCGGAACTCCGTAGCAGTAAAAGAAATGCAAAAACATTTGAAAAAGTCTCAAAGGGCATGAAGGACAGAGGCCATAACAGGGATGCACAGCAGTGCCGCGTGAAAATTAAGGAGCTAAGGCAAGCCTACCAGAAAACCAGAGAGGCAAACGGAAGGTCCGGGGCACAGCCGCAGACATGCCGCTTCTACGCCGAGCTGCATGCCATGCTAGGGGGTGCAGCCACCACTATCCCAACCCTGTGCTATGACTCCGTCAATGGAGACTCACGCAACACAGAAGCGGGTTCTGGGGACGAGGAAGACGATGATGATGAACAGACGGGAGATGGCTCACAGCAAGGAGGCAGAGAAACCGTTTTCCCCAACAGCCAGGATCTGTTTATCACCCTGGACCTGGAGCCAGTAAACCCCGAACCCACCGAATCCCAAAGCGTGCTCGCAGACCCCGGAGAAGGGACCTCTGGTGAGTGTACCTTTGTAAATATTACACATGGTTTAAAAGCAAGCGTGTTTAATGATTAATTTGCCCTGGCATTCACGGCCAGGACAGCTACTGGAAAAGTCTGTTAACGTGTATGGGGATGGAGCGGAAATCCTCCAGGGACATCTCCAGAAAGCTCTCCTGGATGTACTCCCAAAGCCTTTGCAAAAGGTTTCTGGGGAGGGCTGCCTTATTCCGTCCGCCATGGTAGGACACTTTACCACGCCAGGCCAGTAGCACGTAGTCTGGAATCATTGCATAGCAAAGCATGGCAGCGTATGGTCCCGGTGTTTGCTGGCATTCAGACAACATCCATTCCTTATCTCTCTGTGTTATCCTCAGGAGAGTGATATCATTCATGGTCACCTGGTTGAAATAGGGTGCTTTTATTAAGGGGACATTCAGAGTGCCCGTTCCTGCTCGGCTGAACAGAAATGTTCCCCACTGTTAGCCACGCGGTGGGGGGAGGGGTGAAGTGATCATCCCAGGGAATTGGGTGTGTGTGGGGGGGGGGGGGGGGGTTAGTTGGGTTTGTGCTGCACGTTAACCCGGCAACCGCATCCCTCCCTCCTTTTAAATTGCCATACCATTTTAAATGGCCAACCCAACGGCTGCTTGGTATGGAAAATGAGGGTGCTGCTGTTTGAAACCATTCCCACATGTTATTAAGGTTAAAGAAGCCAAAAGACTGTGGCTTACCATGGCTGCCTGCAAGCCGAATTCTGTTGCCTGGCCCTGCGTGAGTGATCTCTCACACCAAATCGGCAGACCCTCAATATAAATAGAGGCAAAATACGACCTTGTAACGAAAGCATTTGTGCTATGTAATGTGAACAGCAAGGTTTAACGGGAAAGAGTGATCCTATTGTTCTCTAAAATGTGTCTTTTTAACTACCTATCTCCCTTTTCCCCCACCAGCTGCAAATGTTTCTCCTTCGCAGAGGCTAGTGAAGATTAGAAGGAGGAAGAAGAGAACTCGGGATGAAATGTTCTCGGAGCTCCAGACGGCCTCCCACGCTGACAGGGTTCAGCAGAATGCTTGGAGGCAGACAATGTCTGACTGCAGAAAAGCACAGTTTGAACGCGAGGAGAGGTGGCGGGCTGAATCGCGTGCTGAATCGGAGAGGTTGCGTGCTGAATCGCGGGCTGAATCTGAGAGGTGGCGTCAGATTGAGAACAGAAGGCAGGAGTCCATGCTCCGACTGCTGGAGCATCAAAGTGAGATGCTCCAGCGTATGGTTGAGCTGCAAGAAAGGCAGCAGGAGCACAGACCGCCACTACAGCCCCTGTGTAACCAACAGCCCTCCTCCCCAAGTTCCATGGCGTCCTCACCCAGACGCCCAAGAACGCGGTGGGGGGGCCTCCGGCCACCCAGCCACTCCACCCCAGAGGATTGCTCAAGCAGCAGAAGGCTGGCCTTCAATAAGTTTTGAAGTTTCTAATTTTTAAAGTTTTAAAGTTTTATAGTGCACGGTGTCCTTGTCCTTCCCTCCTCCCCCACCCCACCCAGCGCTTCCCTCCTCCCCCATCCCTCCTGGGCTACCTTGGCAGTTATCCTCCTATTTGTGTGAATTAATAAAGAATGCATGAATTTGAAGTAACAATGACTTTATTGCCTCTGCAAGCGGTGATCGAAGGGGGGAGGGGAGGGTGTCTAGCTTACAGTGAAGTAGAGTGAACCGGGCGGGGGCGGGGGGGAGGTTCATCAAGGAGAAACAAACAGAACTTTCACACCGTAGCCTGGCCAGTCATGAAACTGGTTTTCAAAGCTTCTCTGATGCGCACCGCACCCTGCTGTACTCTTCTAATCGCCCTGGTGTCTGGCTGCGCGTAATTAGCGGCCAGGCGATTTGCCTCAGCCTCCCACCCCGCCATAAACGTCTCCCCCTTACTCTCACAGATATTGTGGAGCGCACAACAAGCAGTAATAACAATGGGAATATTGTTTTCGCTGAGGTCTAACCGAGTCAGTAAACTGCGCCAGCGCGCTTTTAAACGTCCAAATGCACATTCTACCACCATTCTGCACTTGCTCAGCCTGTAGTTGAACAGGTCCTGACTACTGTCCAGGCTGCCTGTGTATGGCTTCATGAGCCATGGCATTAAGGGGTAGGCTGGGTCCCCAAGGATAACTATAGGCATTTCAACATCCCCAACGGTTATTTTCTGGTCTGGGAAGAAAGTCCCTTCCTGCAGCTTTTGAAACAGACCAGAGTTCCTGAAGACGCGAGCGTCATGTACCTTTCCTGGCCATCCCACGTTGATGTTGGTAAAACGTCCCTTGTGATCCACCAGTGCTTGCAGCAGCATTGAAAAGTACCCCTTTCGGTTTATGTACTCGCTGGCTTGGTGCTCCGGTGCCAAGATAGGGATATGGGTTCCATCTATCGCCCCACCACAGTTAGGGAATCCCATTGCAGCAAAGCCATCCACTATGACCTGCACATTTCCCAGAGTCACTACCCTTGATATCAGCAGCTCTTTGATTGCCCTGGCTACTTGAATCACAGCAGCCCCCACAGTAGATTTGCCCACTCCAAATTGATGTCCGACTGACCGGTAGCTGTCTGGCGTTGCAAGCTTCCACAGGGCTATGGCCACTCGCTTCTCAACTGTCAGGGCTGCTCTCATCTTGGTATTCTGGCGCTTCAGGGCAGGGGAAAGCAAGTCACAAAGTTCCATGAAAGTGCCCTTACGCATGCGAAAGTTTCGCAGCCACTGGGAATCGTCCCACACCTGCAGCACTATGCGGTCCCACCAGTCTGTGCTTGTTTCCCGGGCCCAGAATCGGCGTTCCACGGCATGAACCTGCCCCATTACCACCATGATTTTCACATTGCTGTGGCCCGTACTTTGTGAGAAGTCTATGTCTATTTCCTCATCACTCTCGTCACCGCGCTGCTGTTGCCTCTGCGCTGCTGTTGCCTCCTCCTCCTCCTGGTTTTGCTTTGCCAGGTTCCGGCTCTGCATATACTCCAGGATAATGCGCGTGGTGGTCATAGTGCTCATAATTGCCGCGGTGATCTGAGCGGGCTCCATGATCCCAGTGCTATGGCGTCTGGGCAGAAAAAAGGCGCGAAACGATTGTCTGCTGTTGCTTTCACGGTGGAAGGGAGGGAGGGAGTGAGGGAGTTGGGGGCCTGACGACATGTACCCAGAATGACCCGCGACACTGTTTTTGCCCCATCATGCATTGGGAGCTCAACCCAGAATTCTAATGGGCGGCGGACACTGCGGGAACTGTGGGATAGCTACCCATAGTGCAACGCTCCAGAAGTCGACGCTAGCCTCGGTACTGTGGACGAAGTCCGCCGACTTAATGCACTTAGAGCATTTTGTGTGGGGACACACACAATCGACTGTATAAAAACGATTTCTATAAAACCGACTTCTATAAATTCGACCTAATTTCGTAGTGTAGACATACCCTTATACACACGTCACAAGAGAGACACAGATTTAAGGAAAACAATAACACCTGTATACCACTCTCTCTCTCTGAGTCTTCACCACTCTTGAGTTGAGCATCCCATGAGATGTGGTCAGTCTCTTTCTGGGAATCCCTGGTCTTCTCCAGCTCAGTCTTTTCTTCTTTGTCATGTACTCTCTTCTCTGACTCCTGGAGCAAGCTCCCTTCAGCATGAGGATGTCAGGAAGTCTGAAGATTCCCTCTAGCTGAATAAGCATGTCACTTTGGGTTCCCTAAACTTGCCAGCATCTAAGCTTTTAAAAGCCAGTCCCAACACTTGGTTTCTTTTTTCCTGTGTTCTGCTGGTAATTTTCTACTATTCCAACCTCCTTCTGTGGAACAGCTGGGGAGAACTGGCTTCCCTTAGGTTGCAGCCATCCAATTGTTCGTAGGTGCTCCCACCTGAATGGGAAACTATTTAGGGTAATGAATCTCTATTGTCCTTGGCCTGGGAGAGACTCAGCACCAGCCCCTGCAGCAGATGACTGATTCCACATACATTGAGGTATTCAGTGATGCAGCAACTTCATAAAATCAACCATAGCTCATATGTTGTACGTTGACAGATTCTCCAGTTGGCACACTAGTTCTTGTTGTTTTTGCTTTTTCTTCCTTTCTCATGATTTTTTTTTTAAATAGACAGTGTGGAAAGGGATAGAAATGTAAGACTCAAATATTCTGTAATGCCTTCAATAAACTTGTCAGTTTAATTTTCTACTAATTCATTCCTCACCCATTTGTATTGTTATAAACATAAAATAAAAATTGATGCATCAGGCTGGATACTAACCTTGCTACTAACCCTACTCTACTGTCTTGTTATTGCCCTCATAGTCTATTGTTCAAAATTAGTTTTTAAGCTTTTTGGAAATGGGATCTTCTCTTTTTATCTGTATTTGGAGGTGGCTTGCACTCTTTTGGACATAAGTAAAATAATAAAACTGCAGATACCAGTAAATATCTGCTCTTGGGCCAATCAGTGCTTCTGCAAACCGCACGCTCAAAGAACTAAGCTGTTGGTTCCAACGTGGACCATCTCAAGCCAAACCCTGCATTGGAATCTATGTGCCCCCATAGTGTTTAGCTACCAGTTCTATTTTATCAGGGAAGAAGCTCATCTTGGTAGCTGCACATGGTTTCTCAACTGCACTGCAACCCATTTTATCTTTGAGACCTCATTTTGCTTCCAACCGATGTTTTCCACAGTGCGGTTGAGTGTTTCAACTGGCAGTTGGGTTTCTATTTTTTTTTTAAAGTTTCCTGAATGAGCTCCATTAGCACTGTCTCAATTGTCAAAAAATTGAGTCTTCAAGCTTTGTAGCAGCTTCTTTTGCATTAAAGGGCTTGGACTTTCTTACTTTGACACTTTTGCTGCTGAATTGCATGTTTGTGCCTTTTTTTCTTCTTCCTGTAGCCCCTTTTATTTCTCAGGGACAGAGGAGAAGCAACCTGGTAGCTTCAAGAATGTCTTTCACGTGATGTCCAGGCATGAATGCTCTAGCCTGTGCCATAGAGTGGATTCTGACTGGCTCACAGGTAAGTTTTCTTATAGAAGTCTCTGAATTATGTATTCTTTCATAGAGCACTTAAAAGCTCTTCTGGTCTTCTTCAGTCTGTCATGTCAAGCTGACACAAGGTGGGCCCAAAAGACCTTGAAGACTTTGGTATTGAGGGATCCAGGGTCAAGAGTTCCAGCTAGGCATCCTGACCATTAGCAGCACTTACATCAGTACTGGTCCCATGGATGTGTATGACATCCCCTAAAAATGACTTAGTGTTCAGAAGGAGGATCTACTCGTCTCATGGAGCATGACAGTGGAGCAGGACACACAGAGATTTATTTGCAATATCTCTTCATTCAGCTTTTTCAGAACACCTGCCAAAGATATTGTCTGATCAACCTGATGTTCTCACCTCTTGGCCATATGTCTCCAGGGGGCTTTCCCTTTCCATGACTTGTATTTGAATTCTGTCAGGTGGGATAGGCATTGCCACATGCTTTTTTTTTCTTATTGCATTTATGATATTCCTTTTTCAAAATGCTGTGCAAGCACAGTGTCCTCTTGGGTGGGGGTGTGATCCAGTGCATCTTCTGCAAGTGTTTCAAAATGCATGCTTACTGCTTGAGACATGGCCTGCTAGAACTATACATTTTTGTGACTCTAGAATATGAACAGATTATACTTTGTTTTCCATGCTCAAGCGCCATGATTTGGCCTTTTCCATAGCTCACAAAAGGTCCATAAGGTTGCCCAGCATGAGCTTTGGGTTGCTGAGAGTTGTTCTGCAACAACATTGAACTGTTTACTAAATGATCTCACAGTCCAAGTCAGAAAACTCACATGAGTGTTAGTTGCCATAAAAATCAGTCAGTGTTTCATCTGGATCTTGTCTCACTTGCCTGAAGACAAATGTTTTACATACCACATTATTTTTCAGAGGGACATGGTCAGACAGTTTGCTAAAGGCATTTTCAAAGGGATCTTTCTCACTGTCTCCTGTCCTGTTGGAAAGTGAATTGGAAATGTCATTTGCCACCTCATGCAGATACTGTAGCAGAAATACAGCTTGCCAGTTCAGATTTTCAGTATTCAATGTAGTCAACAGATTTTTTTTTTAATTTGCTTGTTACTTTCTGTCATTGGATATTAATGTCCGGTATGGAGTTAATGATAAATGATATGCTACTTTTCCCCCTCAGTGTTTTTTCCTCTTTAACTCTGTTATGGTACCACAGATGTGCCGTGGCATTGTTCTTTTAATACTTTTCTTTAATTTAGTGCTGTTTTTTAGTTTTATAGATAAATTGTTACTGCAGATCGTATGAGCTGCTCACCTTTCAGGGCTTCCAACTTTGTCTGTGCACAAATGCTTCCATCAAAGATGGATGCTACATATTTCTTCTTAGTCTTTTTGCCCATGTCATTGGGCCAGGCTTCTCCCCCATCTCCAAAGCATGTGTCCTTGGTGGGGAAGTTTATTTCTTTAACAGAGGTTAGCAAACAAACAGAAAACAATCTTTTAACTCCATCCTTGGCCCCAGGCTTCAGGGCCACCTCTCCCTNCAGGGGTCGGCAACCTCTGGCACGCGGCTCGCCAGGGTAAGCACCCTGGCGGGCCGGGCCAGTTTATTTACCTGCCGCGTCGGCAGGTTCGGCCGAGCGCGGCTCCCACTGGCCGCGGTTCGCCGCTCCGGGCCAACGGGGGCGACGGGAAGCCGCGGCCAGCACATCCCTCGCCCGCGCCGCTTCCCGCTGCCCCCATTGGCCTGGGACAGCGAACCGCGGCCAGTGGGAGCCGCGATCGGCCGAACCTGCCGACGCGGCAGGTAAACAAACTGGCCCGGCCCGCCAGGGTGCTTACCCTGGCGAGCCGCGTGCCAGAGGTTGCCGACCCCTGGTGTAGTCTATAGGGTTTTATAAAAATTTAATAAGAAGTGAATATAATGTAACTGAAATATGCTTCATGCAAAAGGTCTCTTCTAAGGTATCATTACAAAGCTTATAATCTACTCAGTGTGATCATCCTATTTGTATAAATGTACCACTCTTGTACCTGAAACTAAAAATATAAAATATAACTCTGAGGGCCTATTGTAATTATGTAAAGTGTGGGCCATTAATGGTGGCTTGGAATCTTGATGACTCTCATTAACTAGGACCATTGTCTACAAATGGCTGTGTTTTACCTGTAAGTCTTCCTGTATATGTGTGTGCTGGCAAGTAGGTAATGAAGTCTTGCAGTAACATGTGATCATGTCACCTGAACTGGAATCCATCTTTAACCTGGTGCTTTTCCAGTGAGGGAGGGTGGAAACCCAGAGGAACAAAGGGTTCCCGCCTTATGCAAAAGATATATAAAGGGGTGGAACAGAACAAAGGGGAGAGAGGAGAGGACCATCATGAAGAATCCCCTAGCTACCACCTGAGCTGGAACAAGAGCTGTACCAGGGAAAGAATTGTGCCCAGGCCTGGAAGGTGTCCAGTCTGAGGAAAAAACTTACTAAAGCATCTCTGAGGGTGTGATTATCTGTATTCAGTTTAATTAGACATAGATTTGCGCATTTTATTTTATTTTGCTTGGTGACTTACTGTGTTCTGTCTGTTACTACTTGGAACCACTTAAATCCTACTTTCTGTATTTAATAAAATCACTTTTTACTTATTAATTAACTCAGAGTATGTATTAATACCTGGGGGAGCAAACAACTGTGCATATCTCTCTATCAGTGTTATAGAGGGTGAACAATTTATGAGTAAAACGGATTTATTTGGGTTTAGGCCCCATTGGGCATCTGAGTGCTAAAGACAAGCACACTTCTGTGAGCTGTTTCCAGGTAAACCTGCAGCTTTGGGGCAAGTAATTGACCCTGGGTCTTTGTTGGAGCAGACAGGAGTGTCTGGCTCAGCAAGACAAGGTGCTGAAGTCCTGAGCTGGCAGGGAAAGCAGGAACAGAGGTAGTCTTGGCACATCAGTTGGCGGCTCACAAGGGGGTTTCTGTGATCCAACCCGTCACAGAGTAAAGCCCTTGGAAAAGTCAACACTGCTTTTCCTTTTGACACAAATTCAATAGGTTCCACTGTCTACAAGAGAACCATATCCAAATGGCTGTCTGATTAAATTTCTCATTGCTGCATCTTGCCAGGCCTAGAATGTGAAGGTCATGTCAAATCCCATTCTGTATGATGCAAGTCTGTATGATGCAAGTGTGCTATTAGCAAGGCAATTCCTATAGAGTTCTCTATACACTTCCACTAAGCAATATTCCTTAGGTGCTTCCTCAGAACAGGAGTAAAGATTTGGTTCATCATTGTTACAGAACCTTCTTTCAAGGTTGGCACATTCACCAATTTGTTGTAATTTTCCTGTTCATACAAATTCCGGAAGTTTTGTTATTTATGTTCAAGTTATATTACCTTGCTTTAATTCTTCCTGCCTTTTGCAGCATCTCTAGTGTGATTACATTGATCTTTTTTTTTTTCCCCCTTCCCAGCAACAGCACTGGAATTTTGTAGTTGTGGACAGTGAGAGTCTTGTATGATGAGATTTTTCAAAGAAGTGAGAATTACTTACTGTAGCTGTTTGTTCTCTAAATTTATATATTATATAATAGATCATCATTAAAGTGCCCACCTTTTGGGAGAGGTGAATGAGGTAACTTTTTGATTAGTTTTCAAATTATGATGTACATGTGGAGCTGTGACAATCTGGGGGTTCTTTCTGTATCACTTCTGAATTGTGAATAATTTTATGAAATTGTATCATGAAATTACTGTGTCATGGAAAGAGTACATGGATGTGGATCCACCATTAGTTAACAGGGCTGTGTCACCTCTCTGCCAAGCCAAAGACAATGGGGAGTGATCGGCACTCAACAATCATTTGTTAAAAGAAAAACATCTTGCAACAAAAGCTTTGTTGTAGCTGGGAGAAGACACTTCCTCCTCTTGTCTGAAGGGAGGTGGCTTTGAGAGCAGTGGAAAAACATGGAAAGGCAGAGCAAAGAAGCAAGTTGACCACTGTAGGAGTCTGTAAAGTGACTCACATTGGAGAACTGGGAGAAAGCCGTTTTGCACCAGATTAAGATGAGGCATACTGCTGCAGGAGCAGATCAGGCAATGAGGTAGAGGACCCTGCCTGACCAGTGAAACACGGGTCTCCCAAGGAAACAGTGAGCTAGTGAGGGAGTTTGCATTTAGGATGTTTTATTGTTTTGTTTAATCTGTATTCTCCTGGCTTTTCATAAATAAAGATAAGAGCATAAAGATGTTACTGGGAGATGTTTGTATGTGGACTGCCTCACAGCTACCAAATGGCCCTGAGACAGTTAAATTGTAAACCAGAAGCTTTACACCTGTTGCGTGGAGTTCTGGGAGACGGGTGTGTTCAAGTACTGGGGAGTCAGAAGGATCAGTGCTGTGTCCAGAAAGACTAGGTGTTGGGGTGGCTTCTGAAACCTTATTCACTCCGTAGCCTCTGAGACTTTATCCACTCAGTTCCTAAGAATTTAGCTGGACTTTGAACTTGTCAATAAGGTTTTATTATTGGCATACAACTGTTTGGAAAATGGAATTTCTGTCTTGTGAGAAGTTCCAGTAATTCAAATTTTTCTTTTCTTCCCAAATCAAGAAACAAGTTGAAATAGTGAAAATTTTCACAGAATAAACTGTTCTGAAAAATTTCAGGTTAGAAGAGCAAGGAGAAAAAATCCTGAAAATTTTGGGAGTGATGTGGAAGGTGCATCTATTTTCTTGGACTTTTGTGAAGCTGTAGGGTTTAGGAATAGGGATGACCTGAGGCAGCAGTTTGTATCTTATTTTGGTGGTATTTCATTTTGCTCAGGATTGACTTATGAATCAACATCTAATGTATGGGGGACTTTCCCCTAAGGGTCTGGCCCTGCAAAAATGTACATCAGTAACTTTACTAATTTTGGTAGTACTAGTCAATTAGATCACACATGTCTGTGCGGTTGTTCACATGTATAACTGTTTGCAGGACTGGAGCCTTAGTTTGTATAAAGTTTGTATTTCTTTTATATAAAAATACTACAGGCCCCTAGAACTGTTAGGTTAGGTGCTTTTTGTACATTTGAATAAACTGAGGGCAGAATTGCAGGATTTGTCCCATGTACCTTATATAACTAAACTATAAAGAAATAGGAGAAAAATCCTGTTGCTCGTTATGTATGATCACATCTTAACTACATCATAAATTGAAATGTGTATATAGTGGCATATATAGGCAATATTGAAAGTGAGCCAGGATGGACTGGAATGGTATTTCTCTACTAATACAGTATTAAATGCCTTACTGTGTTAGCAGCCTTTCTTATTGTGGTGTTTATTACCATGTTAATTTTCATTAATTCCTTAAACAAGTTTTATACTGGCAACTCTTCTAATATATTACAAGAAATAGTCACCCTGTTGATTAAGGTCATTCCAAGTCAAATCAAACAATATTGAAATACATTTGAGTTTGCCCATCTTATCAGGGGTGTATGCAGGAATTTAAATCTGAGAGTTTTTGGAGGGGCACATTAGAGCACCAGCTGAGGGCTGGGTTCCAGGCAAGATCAGCAGCCAGGGCTGGAGCAGAAATACATATTTTTGTAGATGAATATTGGATGGGGGGTGCGCCCCTGCTTGCCCCCACTTGTGCATGACCCTGGATCTCTTATTTCTTTCTGATTTTAATATGTGACATTAGGCAGAAGAGGGAGAGGAGAGCAAATATTAATCCATTATTTAGGTTTAATAAATCAAGCATATAAAAGTCAGGAAATGCAGAGTTCAGCTGAAACTTAATTCTTCCCTTTGAGCCTATACCATAATATATGGCTCTCAGTTGATATCACTATTTAAATTTTATAATATAATTCACAGTAGATTTCAAACTGGAACTCCTTTGCAGCAAGTTAGAGCAACACTTGAAATTTTGATAAATGCTGTGTGCTATTTAACCAGTTTTATTTAATCTTGGCTTATTCCTTAGGTGCCAAGTTTGACATTTCATCAGTTGACTTATCCATGCACAAAATTGTTGTTTGAAATGTGGGTAATAGCATGCCTGAAAAAAATGTGTAACAAAAAAGGCTCACTCAATTTTCCTTATTTTTTTTTAAAAGCAAGTTTTGAAAAACTTCAGCAGCTTTAAATTTATGAATGTTTAAAATATCATGGCATGTATAACAATCAAGTGGACTTTTTATTGATTATTCTGGAGCATCTAACACTGTATGGGCTGTTTCAAAGTCTGAGTATTCAAACATTTTTAACAGTAAAATTAAAGAAAATTGGATACTTAAACTTAGCTTATTCCTGAGATTTCAAATGAGATCTAGAAAACAACTCAAATCTAAACATTCTAGCTAAAGACACTTTTTAAAATTTATCCAGGTATAATTATTTTGATTGAACTGTATAAGGAAGTGTGTGTCCATTGTTTCTCTCTCTCCCGCCCTCCCCCACCTAAAGCATAATCAAACACTTTGGCACAAATTAAAAAAAAAATCCACTGGGTTTAGAGCAAGCATGGAAAATTTCAGCCTCAATGGCATTTGTTTTACAAAACTGTGAGCTACTTAAAAAGGGACTAGAATGAAAGTTGGAATTCATCCTTAATTGTAGTATACACTTCCCAGGCCTTCTAGAATCATACAGGAGTGTTTGTTCTGGAAGCATAGATAATACCGCACAGACGACTTGAGTAGTTTCTGAAACACAAAATGTAAAGCCTGATAACCTTTCTCAGAGTATAGAATTTAACACTGGGCTGATTTTGGCTGTGCTTCTGTGTCTGAAAAGAATGACAAGTCTAGCTTGAATATTGCATTTTGGAACAAATCTTGGTCCCACTGAAACAAATGGCAATTTTGTGTTGATTTCAATGGGACCAGAATTTAAGCTTTCAGTAGATATTAAAGAACCAGGTCATACTAAGTCCTGGTTGTAATTTTCATCTGTAACTAAATTAAATGTTAACAAGTTTATTTAACTGCAGTTACATAATAAAAGCAAATCACTTCTTGTCTGCTTCGGATTGTCAAAGTTGGCCCAACATTCCGATTTCTACACTGGGAAGAAAAAGAGGCTTTATAGTCTATGGGCCAAATTCACTGGTGGTATAGATGAGTTCAACTTCATTGAGTTATATGAAATTACACTTTTTTTTTTACATCAGTGGTGAATATGTCCTCTTTTTGTGGAAAGTGTTCAAGAATCTATTTGGTATTTAGCAAACTCCAGTCACAAAAACCCCTGCTATACATATATATCAAACTGAGGGTAATTGATACAAATAAACGGGAGGGCATAGTTGATTTGGCATAGAATAGCCATTAGTGAAAACAAATACATAATGCCATACAGCACTTTTATCATCCATTGAAAAGTTGCTAAGACCATATAATAAACCCCCTAAGGAATATTTGATATAGCTTTCCTGTGCTTTTCCAGACCCACTTTCAACACTGCAAAAGGTGTGTGTGTGGGGGCAGAGGGGAGAGGAGCAAGATGGCACTGAGAAGAGAGCTTCCACATCAGAACCTACTTCTACTATGGATGTTCATGCTGCTGCTCCAATGGAGCCAGGTTGGATTCATTTCTAGGAAATAGACATTGTTTTATTTTTCACACAAATACTTTGTAGGAAGCTTCTCAGTAGTATTTTATGCTCTCTTACAATTAATTTACATACATCTTGTTTCCAAACATAATCATTGATCCCGTTTTGGGCCCAGTCTCACATTTTTTTTCATGCTCAAATCTCCCATCATATTCAGCAATTTTGGATGTGAAAGGAATTCAAGATTGGGCTTGAAAATGCATTCATCATTAATGCATCTCAGGGTTCCATGTTTGTGTCCTAGTGACTTCCATAGTCAAATCTGTTCACTTTACAAGATTCCCGCCCCCCCTTTAGCTGCCAACTAAGTAAATTCATCCTGGGATGTAACAGGCCAAGCTGTGCCCTCTTTTGGCTTGTTCATTATCACCAGTAGTAAAGATTCTGCGGGTTTAATTGTGATATCAGTTACACCTGTTCTACAAATTGTGTCCTCAGCCACACTGGTGCAATCCTAGTACATCGAACAGGTGTAACTGATAAGACGTCGAACTTTAGTTAACTGTTAAACTGTAACTGTCTGGGATTTTCAAAGGAGCCAAAGGGAATTAGTCAGCTCTGGCCCAACTCCCATTGAATTTCAGTGAGAATTAGGTGCCTAAATCACTTACACTTCTTTGAAAATTCAGCCTCTATTGATACACAAAGCAGAGAAGGCTCCAGCTCACCCTCCCATAGTGGTATTGGTCCTGCAGTGATAACAGCAAAAAAACAAACAAAAAAACCAGGTAAACCACCTATATAGGGGGATAGGTGGGTTGAGTAAAAAGAGGTACCATTTTTACTCTGTCACTTTTTAGAGTATAGCTGTACCTCAAGAGAATGCTTAACACTTTTATGTGAGACCATCCCTAACCTCTCCAGTGAGGACACTAAAATTCCTCTGCTTGGGCTAGAGAAATTAGATTTTTCTTTTATAAGTTTGTGATATATATACAATAGCTTTTGGGAGATGTTGCTTATTGTTTAAGCCACTTAGTTAAAATTGATCTATCTAAACGGAGTATCTCAGGATACATCACATGGACAATTTTAGATATCAAAGTAACAATACATGTGACCCCTTGCCTGTCCTGTATTTAACACTTAACAGCCCCAGGGCTTAGCAACTTTCACTCTGCTAAGAAAGTCTAGGTGTTGTTCCCTCTGGAGCCAGCCCTTCTTTAGCTTAAAGAGGTCAATGATAATATTCTGTCTCCTGTGGTTTGTGCTTGCCACATCTGCAGTCCCCTGCCATCTCTTTTGGCAAGGAGGGGAAGATTTATCTTTAATCTCACATATTGCAGTACTTTCTGCTGCCACTAGATCATCATGTCAATCTTAAGAACATAAGAATGGCCATACTGGATCAGACCAAAGGTCCATCTAGCCCAGTATCCTGTCTTCTGACAGTGGCCAATGCCAAATGCCTCAGAAGGAATGAACAGAACAGGTAAACATCAAGTGATCCATCCCCTGTCAACCATTCCCAGCTTCTGACAAACAGAAGCTATGGACACCATCCCTGCCCATCCTGGATAGCCATTGATGGACCTATCCTCCATTAAATTAATCTGGTTCTTTTTTGAACCCTGTTATAGTCTTGGCCTTCACAACATCCTCTGGCAAGGAGTTCCACAGGTTGACTGTGCATTGTGTGACAAAATAACTTCCCTTTGTTTGTTTTAAACCTGCTGCCTATTAATTTCATTTGGTGACCCCTAATTCTTGTGTTATGAGAAGGAGTAAATAACACTTCCTTATTTACTTTCTCCACACCAGTCATGATTTTATAGACCTCTGTCACATCCCCCCTTAGTTGTCTCTTTTCCAAGCTGAAAAGTTCCAGTCCTATTAATATCTCCTCGTATGGCAGCCGTTCCATACCCCTAATCATTTTTGTTGCCCTTTTCTGAACCTGTTCAAATTCCAATATATCTTTTTTGAAATGGGGTGACCACATCTGCATGCGGTACTCAAGATGTGGATGTACCATGTGTGACGGGTTGGATCACAGAAACCCCCTTGGGGTGCCAACTGATGTGCCAAGACTACCTCTGCCCCTGCTTTCCCTGCCAGCTTGGGACTCCAGCACCCTGTCTTGTTGAGCCAGACACGTCAGTCTGCTCCAACACAGACCCAGGGTCTGAACCACGTGCCTCAAAGCTGCAGACTTAACTGAAAGCAACTTAAGTGTTCCTGTCTTTAACACTCAGATGCCCAACTCCCAATGGGGTCCAAACCTCAAATAAATCTGCTTTACCCTGTGTAAAGCGTATACAGGGTAAACTCATAAATTGTTCACCCTCTATAACACTGATAGAGACATATGCACAGCTGTTTGTCTCCCCCCCCCCCCAGGTATTAATACATACGCTGGGTTAATTAATAAGTAAAAAGTGATTTTATTAAATACAGAAAGTAGAATTTAAGTGGTTCCAAGTAGTAACAGACAGAGAGTGAATTATCAAGTAGAATAAAATAAAACACGCAAGTCTGAGTCTAATACAGTAAGAAAACTGAATACTGATAAAATCTCACCCTCAGGGGAATTCCAGTAAGCTCTCTTTTACAGACTAGTCTCCTTCTAGTCTTGGTCCAGCAATCACTCACACCCCCTGTAGTTACTGTCCTTTGTTCCAGTTTCTTTCAGGTATCCTTGGGGGTGGAGAGGCTATCTCTTTAGCCAGCTGAAGACAAAATGGAGGGGTCTCCCAGGGGTTTAAATAGACTTTCTCTTGTGGGTGGAGACCCCTTCTTCTCTCCTATGCAAAGTCCAGATCCAAGATGGAGTTTTGGAGTCACATGGACAAGTCACATGTCCATGCATGACTCAGTTTTTACAGGCAGCAGCCATTGTTTACATGCTACCCTGAACGTCCTCAAGTAGACTTCTTATGTGGAGTGGAGCCTTCCAAGATTCATTGTCCTTTAAGTGTTTCTGGATTGGGCACTTAATTTGCACATTCCTTTCTCAAGAACCTGACCAAATGCTTTACTAAGGCTACTTAGAAATTGAGCAAGTACACAGCCAATATTTAAAACTTTGAATACAACAATGACACATGCATACAAATAGGATAAATATATTCAGTAGATCATAATCTTTACATAGATATGTTACATGGCATATGTAACATAAAACATATTCCAGTTATATCATATATACATTCACAAGCATATTTCCATGAAGCCTTATGGGGTATACCATCACACCATGGATTTATATACAGGCAATATGATATTTTCTATCTTATTATCTATCCCTTTCTTAATGATTCCCAACATTTTGTTCGCCTTTTTGACTGCCGCTGCACACTGAGTGGATGTTTTCTGAGAACTATCTACAATGACTCCAAGATGTCATCTTGAGTGGTAACAGCTAATTTAGACCCCATCATTTTATATGTATAGTTCGGATTGTGTTTTCCAATGTGCATTACTTTGCATTTATGAACATTGAATTTCATCTGCCATTTTCTTGCCCAGTTACCCGGTTTTAAAAATCCTTTTGTAGCTCTTCGCAGTCTGCCTGGGATTTAACTATCTTGAGTAGTTTTGTATCATCTGCAAATTTTGCCATCTCATCGGTTACCCCTTTTTCCAGATCATTTATGAATATGTTGAATAGGACTGGGCCCAGTACAGCCTCCTTGGGGACACCACTATTTACCTCTCTCCATTCTGAAAGCTGACCATTTATTCTTATCCTTTGTTTCCTATTTTTTTTAACCAGTTACTGATCCATGAGAGGACCTTCCCTCTTATCCTGTGACAGCTTACTTTGCTTAAGAGCCTTCAGTGAGGAACCTTGTCAAAGGGTTTCTGAAAATCTAAGTACACTATATCCACTGGATCCCCCTTGTCCACATGCTTGTTGTCCCCCTCAAAGAATTCTAGTAGATTGGTGAGGCATGATTTCCCTTTACAAAAACCATGTTGACTCTTCCCCAACAAATTATGTTCATCTACGTGTCTGACAATTTTGTTCTTTACTATAGTTTCCACCGATTTGCCAGGTACTGAAGTCAGGCTTACCAGTCTGCAAATGCCGGGATCACCTCAGGAGTCCTTTTTAAAAATTGGCGTCACATTAGTTATCCTCCAGTCATTTGGTACAGAAGCTGATTTAAATGATAGGTTACAAACTACAGTTAGTAGTTCTGCAATTTCACATTTGAGTTCCTTCAGAACTCTTGGGTGAATACCATCTGGTCCTGGTGACTTTTTACTGTTTAGTTTATGAATTTGTTCCAAAACCTCCTCTAATGACACCTTACTAACACTTTTATTATTATTTTAAAACTATAATTTGAATATGGAGAATTTTAACTGCCATTTATGGATGAGCCATTTAGAGTTTATTTAACTTAGGTAATAAAGGACCCATAGCAAAATAAATTGCAATTTGCCTTACACTTTACAGTATGACATAAAGACAGGCACAGAAGATATACTGAATTACCCAAAATCAGTTAGGATTTTGAGCATAACTGGGAAATTCACTGATGCAAAAATGTCAGCGATACTGTACAGTCTCTTACCACCCAATATACTTCATTTGCTTGTCCACTTCTTTGCAAATAATCAATATTCGGAATATCCATGATCCTATACTATTAAGAGGACAGATTTGTATAAGATTTTAGGGATTACCACATGTTAGCATAATCTTTGCTTGTTAATCTAATAACAAAATATTATGATACAGCGTGACTTTTTAATAATTTAAAATTAGAAGTGAAATATCCACAGTTACTTAAAATGGTACTTGAAGGTCCATATCTTTTTGGGCTACGTGTGTGTATATGTGGGGATGATGAGGTAGCCAGGGAAAATGAGGCTTAGGTGCAGTATCTGTAAATCCTATGAATCAGTGGCTCCCAGAAGCAGTTAGCAGTTGTGGCAGTTAGCAACCAGCCCATATCACAGCAGTTTTTGTGTTGCTCTAACCTCCACTGGGGACCATCCTGGTGCTTGATAGGGAATTGGAAAGGATTTGCCTACAGTCATGTTTCTGGCCCTCCTCCTCTAGTTATGTGCTTACAAATGGCTTTTTGATACTTAGCAGTCACAATTTTGGTAGTGGAACCAGGTTGAGAAGAGTTTGAGACATTTAATAATTGCTAGATGNGCCAGGGTGCTTACCCTGGCGAGCCGCGTGCCAGAGGTTGCCGACCCCTGTATTACACTAATACAAACTTGTTTAAATTAGGCTTGTAAAGTTTTGTTTCTAAAGACGAGATCCTATGCTGATTTGGATCAGCAAGCTCTATTACCCTAAATATCTACCTTATTGTTGTCTTCCAGATGTTTTCTATTTCTATTACAAGAATTCCCTCTTTTGTTCATTGTTTGGATACTGTATGAGTGTCAGTCAATTCGGTTTATTAAAGGAAGAATTGGAAAGCATAATGCCATCTCCCTGGATTGTTAGGCTTTGTTATAATTTTATTCTTCTAAAATGAGCTAACACATGCTTCTCTATTTCTTGGCATCTTTCACTTGAAGCAAAGTATATTAGTCATTATCTCAATGAATGTTCACTTCAAGATTGTTTAAATTATGTGGTGCTCAGAAAATATTACCTTGTCTTATAATAAAAGTAGAATTTAAATGTTCTGTTAGGATGAGTTTTTCTTCAGAGAACATTTTTAAATTACAAGAACTAGCTCTCCTAAGTATCTTATGTGATTTAAATTAACTTTGTTTTTAAATGTTTTTACTATAAAACACTTAAAATGGGAATAGTGTTTTAAGACAACATTTACTGTTAATTACTTTTAGACATGTAGATTTGAAGTCCAAAAGCATTTTATTACATAGAAACCCCTACTGTATATATAATATGAAATGCAATGCAAAGAACCAGGTCTCACTATGACCTTTTGTTTTAGAATGGATAACACAGATCTGAAGGATTTTAATGAGGAATAGGCAATGGTATATTTGATTAAACAATACTGGTTAATCAGATTTCAGCAATGTATTTCCTGTGAAAACTGAAAAATCATAATTCCCATAAAAAGTATTGAGATTAGTTTTTTGCTGTTAAATTTAGAGACCTTAAGAATGATTTTCAATTTTAATTCTTTTGGAGGGAAAATTACCACAGCTTCCATCATTTTACATTTAAGTGAAAAAAACACGTTCACCAAAAAAATCATTCTGCAAAATACAGTCTCAGCCTATGGTGTTTTATTCTTCCCATGTTGATTGTAAATCCCTTTATTATTAATGGGAGTTAGATGTACATATCAGGTGGTGAAAATACCATACAGCACTATACTGCACTTTTAATTAAACTTGGTCTTTTTAATAGCATTGCATTTACAAAGTTTATCATAATCCACTTTTTAAAGAGTAAAGCAGATGTACAACATATATAACATGGTAAATGGTTTTAAAAGTAATTACATTTTCATATAGGCTTATTGTCTTGTTTATATTTAAATCTATTGAATGCCCATTAGAGAAGATAAGCAATGACATTCCCCATCATAGATTGTAGCCAGACAGTTAGAGTGTGTGCAATAAAAGTAAGGAATGTACGTAACAGGATGTTATAACTACTCTGTGCACTGAGAATCAACAATTGTCTGTCCCCAGTGAGAAGAGAGAGACAAAAATATTATTACCCATTTTCTACTTTGCTTTGCTTTAATTTAGCCTAGAATAGATATTGGTTGATATACACAGAATGCAAGTGCCAGCATATACACAAGTGCTGACACTAAAAGAGGAGAGTTGTGTATTCACCACAACATTTTAGCAATCAGTGTATTTTTAAACAGTCACCACTAAAATCCAAGTGCAGTCACACATTAAATCCTGAAGTTAAGTTGATGGAATCACAATAACCATCAAAGGAATGAAGTGCCTTTTTCAGCCTTTCTGCAGAAGGTGAAAAAACTGGTTCCTGTCCATAAAATGAGAATTTGCTTTACTGAAAAGTCTGTGAAATACATGTTATCCCCTTGTCAATACTTTTTATGGTGCAGTAAAGAGTGTCAACTGTTTCAGGCAGTCTCTTCACAAGAAACGGAAAAACAAAATATGAGTTTTAATACACAGCTGGAGTTTTGTAAATGGATTAGTAACTAGGTTGCCAGGCGACCGGTTTTCGACCGGAATACCCAGTCAAAAAGGGACCCTGGTGGCTCCAGTCAACACCGGTGACTGGGCCATTAAAAGTCGAGTCGGCAGCACAGCGGGACTAAGGCAGGCTCATTGCCTCCCCTGGTTCCGCATGGCTCCCAGGAGCACCTGGCATGTCCAGCTACTCGGCGCAGGGATGGCTATGGGGACTCTGCGCATTGCCCCTGCCCCGATCGACGGCTCCACAGCTCTCATTGGACAGGAACCACAGAGCCCCCTTGCCGCTCCACCTAGAATCCTGAGGGGGGACATGCACTGCTGCTTCCTGGAGGTGCCTAAGGGAAGTGCCGCCCAGCTGGAGCCTGCACCCCGAACCCCCTCCCAAACCCAAACTCCCTGCCCCAGCCTGGAGCCCCCTCCCACATCCTAACTCCCTCCTGGAACCTGCACCCCCTCCCACACCCCTAGCCCCAGCCCTGAGCCCCCTTCTGCACCCAAACTCCCTCCCAGAGTCTGCATCCCCTCCCACATTCTGAACCCCTCATCCCCAGCCAGAAGTCCCCTCCTGCATCTCAAACCCCTCATCCCGAGCCCAACCCCAGAGTCCGCACCCCCAGCTGGAGCCTCACCCCCTCCCACATACCAACCCTCTGGTCCAGCCCAGCGAAAGTGAGTGAGGGTGGGAGAGAGCGAGGGATTGGGGGGGTGGATTGAGCTGGGGCCTTGGAAAAGGGGTAGGGGGTGGGGCAGAGGGCGGGGAAAGGGTGCTCGGTTTTGTGTGATTAGAAAGTTGGCAACCCTATAGTAACTCATAAATAGAGCCCATATTATGATATGTGGGCTGCTTGAAGTCCATTGTCTATTTACATTTAGTAAAACTACTTGAACATATATAGTATCAACACATTTGGTACCTTATCTGAGTTGGTTGCGGCTATGTTTATAGTACTCCATGCTGGATTAAAGGCTGCCACATGAATCTGTGTGCATGATTGGGCCCTGAACCCTTAATGTAGGTTTAAATAGTACACAGGGCATTGTGCAAGCCCTCTACATTGGAACGAATTCCACCTTAATGATTGTGGTCTTCAAATAATATCTCTGTGCAACAAGGTACAGTAGAACTTCCTGGTCCTTAGTGAATGAAGGATTAACCTGATTACAGCTTCCCCTTGTGTAAAAGTGCCCAGGGACAGGCTAAAAGAGTAGCTGCTTTGAAGACAGACAAGAGGTAGAAGGCCTGTTGGAAGGATGGGTTCCATACACATGGCTAAAGGATCCTATGGGTTGTAGGACTGGGTTGAACCTGAGGCTACGAAGTTTTCTGTTTCCTTCTGCTTAGTTAACTTACATTTCTTTCTTGTGAAAACATTCCTTTAGTGAAAAAAAAAAGCTGATTGTGTTGGAAAAAAATATTTCTATTGATAGTTATAGTTAGAGGCAAATTAAAAAGTGTATGAAATACTAGAGTATAGTAAATAGATCCCCTTCTGTTTCCACAATAATCTTCCTAAATTCAGATTTGTTTTCCCATGCATTTCTTGCCAAAAAATGTCTCTGATTATTACTCTTTCTGATAGCACCATTTTAAGCAAGTTTGATTTTCGACCATAGAAATTACTATGCATTGTTGGTTTTTGAGTTGTGCTTTTTTAAAGATGCTAGTCAGAATAAAATTAATTGTTTTGATTCAAACTGGACCCAAAATGAGCTAAATGTTTTCTAAACTCAGAGGAAGACACAGTTCCTCTTCCAAAAGGCATCCGGTCTAAAGAGAGAGAGACATGTCTATGGGAACAGAATTAATGGTAGGCATGTGACTTACTAATTAGTTGTTTTTGATTTTTTTAATAAAAGTTACATACATTAAATTCCCCTCGCCTAAATCTGCCTAAATAGCGGATCTTCTTTGTCTTTGTCCTAAGTCCTCTCATAGACTCATAGACTTTAAGGTCAGAAGGGACCATTATGATCTTCTAGTCTGACCTCCTGCGCGACGCAGGCCACAGAATCTCACTCACCCACTCCTGTAACAAACCCCTGACCTATGTCTGAGCTATTGAAGTCCTCAACTTGTGGTTTAGAGACTTCAAGGTGCAGAGAATCCTCCAACAAGTGACCCGTGCCCCATGCTGCAGAGGAAGGCGAAAAACCCCCCAGGGCCTCTGACAATCTGCCCTGGAGGAAAATTCCTTCCTGACCCCAAATATGGCGATCAGCTAAACTCTGAGCATATGGGCAAGACTCACCAGCCAGACACCCAGGAAAGAATTCTCTATAGTAACTCAGATCCCACCCAATCTAGTGTCCCATCACAGGCCATTGGGCATATTTACCGCTAATAGTCAAAGATCAATTAATTGCCAAAATTGGGCTATCCCATCACACCATCCCTTCCATAAACTTATCAAGCTTAGTCTTGAAGCCAGGTATGTCTTTTGCCTACACTGCTCCCCTTGGAAGGCTATTCCAGAGCTTCACTCCTCTGATGGTTAGAAACCTTCGTCTAATTTCAAGTCTAAACTTCCTGATGGCCAATTTATATCCATTTGTTCTTGTGTCCACATTGGTACTGAGCTTAAATAATTCCTCTTCCTCCCTGGTATTTATCCCTCTGATATATTTATAAAGAGCAATCATATCTCCCCTCAGCCTTCTTTTGGTTAGGCTAAACAAGCCAAGCTCTTTGAGTCTCCTTTCATAAGACAGGTTTTCCATTCCTCAGATCATCCTAGTAACCCTTCTCTGTACCTGTTCCAGTTTGAATTCATCCTTCTTAAACATGGGAGACCAGAACTGCACACAATATTCCAGATGAGGTCTCACCAGTGCCTTGTATAACGGTACTAACACCTCCTTATCTCTACTGGAAATACCTCACCTGATGCATCCCAAGACCGCATTAGCTTTTTTCACAGCCATATCACATTGGCGGCTCATAGTCATCCTGTGATCAACCAATACTCCGAGGTCCTTCTCCTCCTCTGTTACTTCCAAGTGGTGCGTCCCCAGTTTATAACAAACATTCTTGTTATTAATCCCTAAATGCATGATCTTTCACTTTTCACTATTACATTTCATCCTATTACTATTACTCGTGTCATCCGCAAACTTTATTAGCATATTCCCACTTTCTGTGCCAAGGTCAGTAATAAAAAGATTAAATAAGATTGGTCCCAAAACTGATCCCTGAGGAACTCCACTAGTAACCTCCTTCCAGCCTGACAGTTCACCTTTCAGTATGACCCATTGTAGTCTCCCCTTTAACCAGTTCCTTATCCACCGTTCAATTTTCATATTGATCCCCATCTTTTCCAGTTTAGCTAATAATTCCCCATGTGGAACCGTATCAAATGCCTTACTGAAATCCAGGTAAATTAGAGCCACTGTGTTTCCTTTGTCTAAAAAATCTGTTACCTTCTCAAAGAAGGAGATCAGGTTGGTTTGGCATGATCTACCTTTTGTAAAACCATGTTGTATTTTGTCCCAATTACCATTGACATCAATGTCCTTAACTACTTTCTCCTTCAAAATTTTTTCAAAGACTTTGCATACTGCAGATGTCAAACTAACAGGCCTGTAGTTACCCGGATCAGTTTTTTTTCCTTTCTTAAAAATAGGAACTATGTTAGCAATTCTCCAGTCATACGGTACAACCCCTGAGTTTACAGATTCATTAAAAATTCTTGCTAATGGGCTTGCAATTTCATGTGCCAGTTCCTTTAATATTATTGGATAAAGATTATCTAGGCCCCCCGATTTAGTCCCATTAAGCTGTTTGAGTTTGGCTTCCACCTCGGATGTGGTAATATCTACCTCCATATCCTCATTCCCATTTGTCATCCTAGCATCATCCCTAAGCTCCTCATTAGCCTCATTAAAGACTGAGGCAAAGTATTTGTTTAGATATTGGGCAATGCCTAAATTATCCTTAACCTCCACTCCATCCTCAGTGTTTAGCGGTCCCATTTCTTCTTTCTTTGTTTTCTTCTTATTTATATGACTATATCTTATTTATATTCCAGCTTCAGTTCCAGTATTCTTATGGCCTTTTGTCCCCACTTTATTCCTTCCCTCGCAAGCAGATGATTTAGCTAGTTTCTTGTAGGCATGGTAGAACACGTGATTCTCTAGGAAGGATAAATGGGTAGTAATTCTGGATTTATTACATAAATTAAAGGAAAAATTCTATTTGTGATTTATAGTAGAATTATTCTGGGATTTAACTTTGTCCACTCAAGGAAATGAGAAATTCAAATAGTTTTACGTTTGCAGTTGTAGAATTTTATTTGCTAATCCTAAACTCCAGTTTGTGGTTTACCAACTGTATGATTCCCATTCATTTAATCAAAGTATACTGCCTCAGAAACAATAACTAGTAATCAGCAATGGTGTAGTTTGAAAACATAAACACAAAGAGCCATGCTTTAAGCAATGGCTAGGGAAATCCCTATCCAGGAAGTTCATACATTTGGTAAGCTCCCTACAGCAACACATGCTGGTCCTGTCTTGTAACTGTGGAAGACCAGGAACTCTATAACCACTCCACATCTCTTTCTTTGTAATTAAAGTTTAAAACTTAAATTATAAACCAACGTATATACACACAACATTTCAAATTAAACTTCAGATTCCTTAAAACTATTTACACCACCATGTCCCCTTGTCAATTGCATTTGAATAGTCCTGAGCAGCATTCTACAGATAGTTTTTGTGTGGGTCTGATCTGTCTTCCAGGCTGTGTTCTCACTTCTGCTGAGTTTGTGGATTTTTCTTTTCCCTTTTTCGTGAAAAGACTGCCTGAAAAAGTTGACCCTGTGGAGGGGGCTCACTTCCTCTCCTCATTGTGTTGGGAAATATTAAAGATGAACCCAGTTCCCCTGGAGAAGTCCTCGTGGTGTCTCCACTAGGTAGGATCTGGGAGTTTCTACCAAGTTCTGAACAGTTCCAAACCTCTGGGAGCTTTTCAGCCCGGTAGTGCTTTTGTTCTGTAGGTTTGTTATTGCCAAATTTTTATTTCAGCATTCCATTTTTGAAATTTCTTCAGGTTGGTCCTCTTAAGTTTAAGCTGTATCGGTGCCATATGTAAAGGTGTGTTTAGTCATCTTCCCATCAGAATTTCTGCTGGAGATAGCCCAGATGCAAGTGGTTTTGATCATTGTGCCAGAAGTCCCTTATATGAGTCCACTGATTATTTTTTTTTCAGAAGTCTTTTTAAAGTCTGCTCTGCTCTTTCCATCTCTACATTGCTCTGGGGCTAATGTGGACTACTAGTACAATGTTCAAAATCAAAGTTCTGTGCAAATGTGAGGAGTACAAGAACTCCATGTGTTGCAGATATTGATTTTATTTTTTCAATTACCTGTGCCAGTGAAGTCTGTGTAAATATAGCCAAGTCAATATCTGGAGAAGTAATCAATTACAATAACGTATATGTGTCCTTTCCAGAAAAACAAATCTATGGCTATCCGCAGCCAAGGTCTGTCGGGTAACTTTGTAGAGAGTAATGGTTCTGGGAATGGTATTTTGTTTTTGTTTATTTATTTTTTGTTTGGATGGTTTGTTTTTTCCCCCCTTTAATCCTTCCTTAGAGACAGGGATTCTGTCACTTCTGACACCATGTAGTGTGAGGATGTAAACACAAAGAGCCTCAAACAGCAACTGGGAACTCCCTAACCAGGATGTTCCTACATTTATTAAGCTCCCTGCTGCAACACGTCCTGGTCCTCTTTGGTAACTGTGGAGGACCAGAAACTCTATGACCACTCCACAAATGCCACTTGGAGATCATCTCTGGGCAGTGCAGATATGTTAAATAGCATATGGGAAATCCGAACAGCCATTATCAAATACTAGATTTGTCATTTTGCTTCTGGGTCCTTGTGTGGAATATGGAAAAGGGGTAAGGAGTAAGTGATTGGTGCTAGTTTTCTGTCAGTTTTTCACTATTGTGCTTCATACTTTGCATTGTAATATAAATCTTGTGATAAACGCTGAAAGTGACATTTTAATTTTGCCAATGGAAAATGCAACTTGAATTAACTAGAAATAAATACATGAGTTGACACCTCAAAATATATCACTGTTAAAATTAGCAACAAGCATAACACACTAGACCAAAAGAAGAAATCTGCTTACAAAGACCACGTGATGATATTATACTTAAAACAGTTTAATGGGGGGGGGGGGGGGGGGGGGGGGGGGAGAGGGAGGAAGGAGCTCCAATCTGCAGTATTCCTAGTGGCAAAAGTCAACAGTTTTATTTTTTAAAGTGGAAGTCATTTCTATGAGAAACTACAGTGTGGTTTGAAAAATATTTTTTTTAAATTGGTAAATTTTATTAGAGCTTGTAACTTTTTGTTGTTGTTGTTGGTATTTTTACTGAATAAGACATTAGCAGGAACAGGGATGAGCTGTCTGCATTCTTAGTTTATCAGGTAGCAAGGCTAATAAGAGTATTCTAAAATGTTTGAGCACACGTGTTGGTTAGAAGTATGGAACAGGCAAGACAGCTTCTTTTCTGACACACACAACAGATCAAAAGAATAAGAATCATTATTTTAAGTAGTATTATAAGTTTTTAAATGAAATAATGCTTTGCTATACAGGCTTGATTCACATACTTAAACACATTTCACTGCTAATACCTATAGTGCAAGACAAGGCATAACAGCAAAGGTGATTGAATAACATCTTCAAGTCCTCTAAAGTGCTTGCCCTCTTCTGTCCCAACCTCCCCCTCACTGGTCTGCCTGATACACACACATTGCTCCCTTTAAATTGACCAGAATACAGCAGCCAAAATGATCATATTCATTGACAATCAGGACATATTATGCAACTGACTTCCCCTTTCCCATTGTGTCAAGTTTAAACTGCTCATCTTCAAGGACCTGTACCACTCTGCCCTGGCAAATTGAGTTTCATTTCCTATTGAATCCCCCTGTTTTCTCTCTTACACACACACACACACACAGTTGTGTCTGTCTTCTAGACTGAATGGCCCTCAAAGCAGGGGCTGTCCCTTTTGGTCTTGCATAGCACCAGGCATGTTAAATATTAATAACTGGCTTGAAAGTTTTTGGTTTATTATATTAAAGCAAACCTAGAGTTCTGTTTTACTTCAGTCTTATCTAAAAAAGGTAATTGTGACTAGATGCTCAACAACTAATATTAACAGCAAAGGGGAAGGAATACAAGACAGAACAGGGAAAGAACAAGTTA
The DNA here is from genome assembly GCA_003942145.1 of Platysternon megacephalum. Taxonomy (NCBI): domain Eukaryota; kingdom Metazoa; phylum Chordata; order Testudines; family Platysternidae; genus Platysternon; species Platysternon megacephalum. The sequence goes on along the minus strand of QXTE01000078.1, from coordinate 4,059,489 downwards.
GATAATATCTGGATAAGTTAGATGTATTCAAGTTGTCAGGGCCTGATGAAATTCACCCAAGGGTACTTAAGGAACTAGTTGAAGCAATCTCTGAACCATTAGTGATTATGTTTGAGAACTCATGGAAGACAAGTAAGGTCCCAGAAGACTGGAAAAGGGCAAACACAGCATCTATCTTTAAAAAGGGGAATACAGAGACCAAGGGAATTATGCAGCAGTCGGTCTAACTTCAATATCAGGAAAGATACTGGAACAAATCATTAAAAAAATCAATTTGTAAGCAACTGGAGGAGAGCAGGGTGATAAGTAGTAGCCTACGTGGCTTTGTCAAGAACAAATTATGCCAAACCAGCCTAATTTCCTTCTTTGACAGGGTCGTCATCCTCATCTTCTTTTGTATGACTTGGGTAGGTAGCAATGACTACACATTTATATCTAAGTTTGATAGCCAGCATATTGCGCAGCAGTGAGCTGGTGAATATCCTTAAGGCCCTTGTAAAAGAAAAAAGGGGACACTCAGATATGTACTCCATTGTTTATGCCTGGTGACCATAGTCATATACAGGTGTTGGCCTTGTTTTCCATTTAAAGAGGGTTTGTCCATATCTCCCATGAGATGTCCTGATGTGACTCAATCTGCACCAGTCTTTCCGACATAAATCAAAACCTGGTTGTTCCTCGACAGGATCAGTGATGATCTGTTTGTTTTGAGCGGTTGAAGTGCTCCATGTGACTCTCCATTGAGCTTCAGCATTGAAGTTGGGTGTAACGGTCTTGATGCGGTGCCATAAAGGGTTGCGGGATTTTAATCTCATCTTTGGCAGCTTCTGCAGGTCATCGTGCAGCGGGATCCTCACATTTGCATTGACATGGTTAAGAAAGTGAAATGTTTGAGCAGCTCTTCTAATCTGTGGAGGCTGGATGTGCATTAGGACTGGGAGCCAGTTGACTGGAAGCCAGTTGAGTGGAGACGATTTGAGTGTCCCTGACACTATGCGCATAGCGTTACTGAATTGAGTGTCAAGGAGTTTAGTGTGACTGCTGTGAGACCACACAGGCATACAATATACTGAGGCAATTGTTGCGGTTCATAAGGTGCATGGACTGGAGCCCCATGAAGTTCTGGCCAATTTTCTGATGTGTGACACAAGACCTGACCTTATTGCAGGTGTTCTCAAGGTGTTGTCGAAAGGTCAAACTCCGGTTCAGTGTAACGCCAAGATACTTTTGGATTAGCCTCATGGCTGACACTCCCAATGCAGAACTGCACATCAAGTTTGGTATTAGCTGTTTTATTGTTCAGATGGAAAGCGGTTACCATGGTTTTTTTGGGGTAGGCCTAAGTTTCCAGCATTGGAAATAATCAGCCATTGTGCTAAGATCTCAGGTTAGGATGCAGCTAGTATGCTGAACAGTTGGGCAATGTCATTCACATAGATGAATTCCTTGACTTGGTCGCTGGTATATCTGCAGTGTATAGATTAAAAAGTATTGGGGCCAGGACCGAACTCTGAGTGATGCCCAAGTTAAGAGGTCTTGGTTTACTGATCTGGCCATTAAGGTGTATCTTAAAGCAGTGGTCCCCAGTCATTGCTGCCAAGAGGTGGATCGTTCACCGGCAGTGAATGGCGCAGGAGATCTTGAGGAGGAGGCCCTGTCTCCAGACAGTGTCATATGCTGAGGACAGATCAACAAGGGTGATCCCTGTCTTCAATTTACATTGGAATCCTGCCTCAAAGCGGCTGGAAAGCGAAGCTACTTGGTCACAGCTGTTCCTCTTCCGGTGAAATCCTGCATGCTCCGGTAGGAGGATATCTTCGATAATATCAGACAGACGGTGGAGCAACACACGTTCCATGAGCTTGCTGATGGTTGAGAGGAGAGAGATGGGGCGCTAGCTGACTGCATACTCTGGGGGTTTCCCAGGCTTCAGTAGGGCAGCCACTGTTGCTTGTCGCCAGCTTGTTGGCACTTCTCCGGTTCTATGCACGGCAGTAAAAAGCACCACCAGCCATTCCTGTCCCTGTCTCCCCAGGCACTCTGGAGGAATGTTATCAATCCCTGCAGTTTTCCTGCTTTTGGTTTCAGACAATTCAACATTGATCTCCTCAATAGAATATGGAGAGGAGAGTGGTGATTCCTCCAGACATAGTTGGAGGTTTCTGCAGAGTTCCTGCTGGACCTCCTGGCATGTATTCTTGTCTGTTGGCCTCTTGCTATTAGAAAGAAGATGCGAGGTGACAGCACTTGCAGTCACCTTTGCTGGGCATCGCGATACTGGTGGGGATCCTCCAAGTTGCTGCAAAAGAGCCTATGCCTTATGGCTCGAATGGGTGAAATCAAGGCTTTTAACAGCCTTTTTCCCCCTTTCCAGGCATGCCGAATTCAAGGACTCAAGCAGCGCAGTGGCTTTATCTGGGTCGCTGCTCCTTTCATATTCCCTCAGGAGGATCTCGGATTCTTTTGTCCAGAAGGTGGTGAAAGCCTTGCAGTGACCGTCTGGGATGTACTACTGAACAGTCGATTTTAAGATGTTTGTAAAATGGCCGAAGTTTCTAGGTATCAGTTCGAGCCGTAGGATCTGATGTTCTGTTTCTGGAGTGTAGCCGTGCCAGTCAGCTTTGCGGAAAGTCCAGCACGGCTTTGGCACCGACTGCAGAAGTGGCACTTCCAGGCCAATCTGGAGGATAATTGGGTGATGTTGGCTATGCAGGATTTGACAGGGTTACTGGTGTGATGTACAGAAGGGGAGAAGTAGACATGATGTATCTTGATTTTTAGTAACCCTTTTGAAAAAGTTCCGCATGATATTCTCATAAGCAAACTAGGAAAATGTTGTCTAGATGAAATTACTATAAGGTAGGTGCATAACTGGTTGGTTGAAATACCATATTCAAAGAATAGTTATCAGTGGTTTGCTGTCAAGTTAGGAGAACATATCTCATGGGGCCTGTGACGGGGTTGGGACTCACCACCCGGCGCCTCCTGCTGGTTGTCTTTGGGAATTTGCTCTGTCCAGTGGAGTGCCCCCTCCTGGTGGTGTCCCGTCTGTCATCTCACCCTCAGTTGGTGTCTGAGCCCGCTTCACTCACTAGCTCACGGCGTCCTTTTCGAGCCACTGCCCTCCGTTGTCTCTCTGCCCCCAGCCAATGTGGGCAACTGCACCTCCAAAGTCACACCCCTCTTGGCAGGGGTTGGTGCAGCCCAAGACGGCCATTCCCGTCGGCTGTGTGTAAGGTAAGAGGGAAGGGGGGACCCAGGTCCGCCCACTACTCTGGGTCCCAACCCAGGGACCCTCTAGTAGCAGTTGCCCTGCCCTCCTTCTCTCCCTCCGTCTGTCCATGTTCCTGGACCACTTCCCCTTCGGCCCCTCGCACTGGCTAGGCCCTTCCCCTCAGGGCCTACAGCCTGGCAGACACCGGGCTGGAGTTCCCTTCTGCTCCCCTGGGCCTCCCCAGCACTGCGCTGTCCCAGGTGCTAGTCTCCCAGCTCTGGAGACAGACCTTCCCCTATCGAAGGCCTGGGACAGACTCCCTGCTCTCTCCCTGAGCAGCCTTTTTATAGGGCTGAGCCTGGCCCTGATTGGCTGCCTCCAATCTGGGTCCTGATTGGCTCTCAATAAGCCCTTTTCTCTTTGGCTGTCCATCTGTGCAGGCCCACTGGCCTGCTGCAGCCTAAATTCTCAGGGAGTGGGGCAGCCGCCCACTACAGGGCCTCACAGGGGTCAGACCCTGCCTGGCTACCTACCTACCAGAATGCAGATGACACCCCAAAGGAAGAATGAATTAGAGTGAGTGGAAATGGATGTAGGGTGTATTATTTTTGTATGGATCTTTGCATTTCTGGTCTGATTAAGTAAAAGCAAGAGCATTGTAGAACTCTGTGAAAGGTGTCTGTATGTGTTCATATGCTACAACTCCGATATGCCCCTTGAGAGAGTTAAACAATAACCCAGAAGGCTCACACCTTTCAATGGAGTTGTGGCAGAAGGGTGTGTTTAGGCCAGGGGAGGAGTCTGAGGGGTAAGCACTGGTTCCAGGAACTAGGTAGTTGGGCCGTGTGATCACAGTTCTCAGGAGGCGCTGCCAGACAAAGGTCCTGCATTCCGAGAGTGCACCTCAAGGCAGGGAAAATGCCTGGGTTGACTTCAGACTCCGGAGTAGGGTTGCCAACTTTCTACTCACACAAAACTGAACACCCTTGCCCCAGCCCCTGCCCCACCCCTCCTCTGAGGCCCCACCCCCACCACGCCCCTTCCGAGGTCCCACCCACTCCATCTCCCCTTCCTCTGTTGCTCGCTGTCCCCAAACTCACTCACACGCTCATTTTCACTGGGCTGCTCATGGGGTTAGGGTGTGGGAGGGGGATCAAGGCTGGGGCATGGGTTGGGGTGTGGTGTGAGGGCTTTGGCTGGGGGTGAAGGCTCTGGTGTGGGGCTGGGGATGAGGGATTTGGGCTGTAGGAGGGGGCTCCGAGCTCAGGGTCAGGGGTTTGGAGTGAGGGAGAGGGGGATCAAGGCTGGGGCAGGGATTGGGGTGTGGTGGGGTGAGAGGGCTTCGGTTGGGGGTGCAGGCTCTGGGGTGGGGTGGGGGATGAGGGGTTCAGGATGTCATAGAATCATAGAATAGAATCATAGAATATCAGGGTTGGAAGGGACCTCAGGAGGTCATCTAGTCCAACCCCCTGCTCAAAGCAGGAAACATTCCCAACTAAATCATCCCAGCCAGGGCTTTGTCAAGCCTGACCTTAAAACCCTCTAAGGAAGGAGATTCCACCATCTCCCTAGGTAACCCATTCCAGTGCTTCACCACCCTTCTAGTGAAAAAGTTTTTCCTAATATCCAATCTAAACCTCCCCCACTGCAACTTGAGACCATTACTCCTTGTTCTGTCATCTGGTACCACTGAGAACAGTCTAGATCCATCCTCTTTGGAACCCCCTTTCAGGTAGTTGAAAGCAGCTATCAAATCCCCCCTCATTCTTCTCTTCTGCAGACTAAACAATCCCAGTTCCCTCAGCCTCTCCTCATAACTCATGTGCTCCAGCCCCCTAATCATTTTTGTTGCCCTCCGCTGGACTCTTTCCAATTTTTCCACATCCTTCTTGTAGTGTGGGGCCCAAAACTGGACACAGTACTCCAGGTGAGGCCTCACCAATGTCGAATAGAGGGGAACGATCACGTCCCTCGATCTGCTGGCAATGCCCCTACTTATACAGCCCAAAATGCCGTTAGCCTTCTTGGCAACAAGGGCACACTGTTGACTCATATCCAGCTTCTCGTCCACCGTAACCCCTAGGTCCTTTTCTGCAGAACTGCTGCCTAGCCACTCGGTCCCTAGTCTGTAACAGTGCATGGGATTCTTCCGTCCTAAGTGCAGGACTCTGCACTTGTCCTTGTTGAACCTCATCAGGTTTCTTTTGGCCCAATCCTCTAATTTGTCTAGGTCCCTCTGTATCCTATCCCTACCCTCCAGCGTATCTACCACTCCTCCCAGTTTAGTGTCATCTGCAAATTTGCTGAGAGTGCAGTCCACGCCATCCTCCAGATCATTAATGAAGATATTGAACAAAACCGGCCCCAGGACCGACCCTTGGGGCACTCCGCTTGAAACCGGCTGCCAACTAGACATGGAGCCGTTGATCACTACCCGTTGAGCCCGACGATCTAGCCAGCTTTCTATCCACCTTATAGTCCATTCATCCAGCCCATACTTCTTTAACTTGCCGGCAAGAATACTGTGGGAGACCGTATTAAAAGCTTTGCTAAAGTCAAGGAATAACACATCCACTGCTTTCCTCTCATCCACAGACCCAGTTATCTCCTCATAGAAGGCAATTAGGTTAGTCAGGCATGACTTGCCCTTGGTGAATCCATGCTGACTGTATGTCAGAGGGGGCTCTGGTCTGGGGCAGGGGGTTGGGCTGCAGGGGCAGTGAGGTGCGGGCTCTGGGGTGGGGCTGGGGATGAGGGGTTTAGGGGGCAGGAGGCTGCTCCGGGCTGGGACTGGGGTTCAGAGGGCAGGAGGGGGATCAAGGCTGGGGCAGGGGGTTGAGGTGCAGGAGGGGGTCGGGGTGCAGGCTTTAATAAGTAGATTAAGCATTTCTTTAACACAGGTAACAGTTAATAAAAAAATCCCGATACATTGTACAGCATTCAAATACCAGTTCATGGGAGAAAATCCTCACATCTAATTTTTCCTAGGAGAGCATTGTTTATTCCAGTGATCAATCCTGCTCAGAATTTTATTGTTAATTTCACGAATGTCAGCTTCTCTCTGTTTTCTCCTCTGTAAAATGCAGCAACAGAGCACAAAACATAGGTCCTTCATAAATAGTGGCTACTGTACTGTTCTTATTGATTTTGAGTTATTGCCGGAAGTAACTGTCCAGTTGCTCTATTTGCACAATAATTAAAATATCATAAAATGCATACATTAAAATTCATAAGCCAATATAAATATTTTTTGCTGTCAATTTTAGAGCAAAAGCAGCTTTTCAGTATTTTGTGTGATATGAAGGGTTGGATCCTGTGTTCTTGAAGGAACAAGAGAATCCATACAGTTTCCAAGGCTGTGACCCTCTGTTTCTTTCATGTGGATTCAAATCCCTTCCCACAGAGAGCATTCCTCTGAAACTTTGAGTTACATGTTATGTCTCTTTCTGAGCCCTTCCTCTTCCCTCTTATGTGTGCTATTCTATAGGTGGGGAACATTATTATACTCTGTATTGTGTTCTCTGAAGTAGAATTTGCTTTAAATACATGTATATTTCAGTGTTAGTTATTGTCTAATCCCTAAATTTCCTATCAAGTTTGGTCTGGAATACATAAGAGTGGTACTCTTCTAACTTGGCTAAAAAACTACCATAATTGGTATTACAGCTGACAAAATGTATTCAATTATAAATCTGCGTATCTATCCAACCTCACTTTGTCTGCACTTGAGCAGAGTCTAATTGAAAAGTGTAGCGGGGTGGTCACCCGCTCTGGCCCAGAAAGGGTTAAAGCCAGCCCTGGGATAGGGCTGGGAAGGAAAGCCTGGGCTGATTGGGGAAGCAGCGGCAGCTGGGCCACGCCCCAATCAGCCCCAGCTGGTCCCTATAAGGGGCTGCGAGCCAGAAGCCTAAATAGTCTCTCTCTGTCTGTAGAGAGAGAAGGGCCTGGCTGCAGGGAGCTAGGAACAGAGTACCTGAGTGGAGCAGGGCTGGGGAAAGGCAGAGGAGCGGGGGAGCTCCAGCCTGGAAAGCCCCAGGCTGCGGCCTAACAAAGGCCAACAGGTACTGGGAGTCTCTCTCTGCCTTCAGAGAGAGAAGGGCCTGGCTGCTGGGAAGCTCAGGGTGCCTAGAGTGAGGCAGGGCTGGGGAAAGGCCAGAGGGGCTGGGGAGCTCCAGGCTGGCAACGCCCAGGCTGCAGGGCCTTGTCCAAGGCCCCAGAAAGGCACTGGGTTCCAGAGAGGGGCAGCAGGTCCAACCCCAACCTAGCCTATGATGAGTGGCTGACACAGCAGTCTGCCCCAGGGCGCGGGGGCTAGTTGGAGACTGGCAGTAGCCTACGACTGAGGCAAGGTGGGGATAGTGAGTGGAGGGTTCCCCCTGGGAGGGGGAGACCCAGAGAAAGGGGCACCGGGGTCCTGGGAGGGACACGGGCCAGTGGCAGCTGGATCACCAGCCTGCAGAGGGCGCTCCAGACGCTGGAAGAGCTAATTCCCAGGACGACCAGCAGGAGGCACCGCGGGGGTGAGGCCGTGCTCCCTTACACAAAGTAACATTGCACTAAGAACTAAAATGTAACAGAAAACTTTGATAATATGATCAAATTATAATAAGAAAATTAAATGTACAGTATCTTAATATTTTAGCATCTGTGTGTTGCATATCTTGGTGAATTTTAAAAAAATCATTGTCAGTTTATGAATACAAATTCTGTTAAAAAATCAAATCTCAATCCATAAAAGATTTTCCCAATACATTGAATTGTTAGATTATGAAATGGTAACTTGCTCCATAAAGCAATTGTTTCCTGCCTCTGACTGAAAAGTGAAGAATGGTCTTCAATGAAGAGAAACTATGGCACTGATGCATGAAAGATCAGTCATATCTTTGCAGTAGGGATGTCACATAAATCAGCATCAGAAATACATTCCAGTAATTCTTTATTAAACTTTTAAACATACAAATGGGTTCTTGAGGGGAACACCAATGATTGAGTAATGTTCCCTGTGACGTCTCAACACCCACCATGGGGTGACCGGATTGGCTTCTATAAGCAAATCTTTAAAAAATGTAAGTGATGTTTGGTTTGGTGTTGCTTGCTGGGGGGGGGGGAGCGTTGGTAGTCATTTAATGTGTATGCAACAGGGAATCTGGGTAAGAGGAGAGGCTGAAGGCCAGATAACTGCAGAAGAAGGAATATTTATGAAGCAAACACAAATTCTTAAGTACTGGCTGCAAAACAATTCCTGCCTGACTCACATTCCCACAGTATAGATTAACAATTATTGTTCACTTATTTTTAGAATACCTACATTTAAAGGAAAAGAACTCCAAGTATCTAGATAAAGGGGGGCATTTTCAGAGTTGCCTAACAAAGCGATCACTCTATATCTGACCTATCAGTCCTCATCCTGAAAAACCTGCACAACACTTTCAACAGACGAGCCTAGGAGCTTAAAATCATAACTTTGCTAGACACTAAAAATCATGGCCTGAATAGACTGTAGACATTGTTACAATAATCTATAACCCACTAACAACCCCCACAACTGCTTTCCATCCCCTTCTTTTCCTCCTCCCTCCCCACTTCCATTTCTCCCTATGACTGGTGGGGATTTAACGGGCCACTTCACCTTGAAAGTAGGGGCGGCTCCAGGCACCAGTGCAGCAAGCTGCGGGGGGCGGCCTGCCGGTCGCTGTGAGGGCGGCAGTCAGGCAGCCGTCGGCGGCTTGCTTGAGGGAGATCTGCTGGTCCCGCGGTTTCGGCGGAAATTCGGTGGCGGAGACGCCGAAGCCGCGGGACCGGCAGATCACCCGCAGAAACTCCGCCAAATCCGCGTGACCATGGACCGCCCGCAGGCGTGCTGCCGAAGGCCGCCTGACTGCCATGCTTGGGGCAGCAAAAAACATAGAGCCGCCCCTGCTTGAAAGGTCCCTTGAAATGTGTTAATTACTTGTGTGGTGTTTAGATGCTGCTTGTGATTACTAGAACTGGGAGCACTGGCTGTTGGGAGTCTGCAAGGACAGGAAGGAGGGGGGAGGAGTTGAGGTTGAGTGAGAGGTACAGAGGGTGCAGCAGCAGCTTGGTAAAGAGGTTTCCACTGTAAAAATAAAGTCCTGTTGACGTTTGTTAGTACCTTGCCTGGTTAATACAACATTATGCTAAACAATCTGTTCCATCTTGTACTTACCTGTAACACTGTGTACATTTCCCAAACCCAAAGAAGAGCTCTGTGTAAGCTTGAAAGCTTGTCCATCTCACTAACAGAAGTTGGACTAATAAAAGATATTACCTCACCCACCTTGTATCTCTATCTCCCTTAAACTCCTTTAAAATCCCAGTCTAATTTAGTTATAGATTTTTCTAGGCCAGGGGTAGGCAACCTATGGCACGTGTGCAAAAGGCGGCACGCGAGCTGATTTTCAGTGGCACTCACACTGCCCGGGTCCTGGCCACTGGTCCGGGGGACTCTGCATTTTAATTTAATTTTAAATGAAGCTTCTTAAACATTTTAAAAACCTTATTTACTTTACATACAGTAGTTTAGTTATATATGATAGACTATAGAAAGAGACCTTCTAAAAACATTAAAATGTATTACTGGCATGTGAAACCTTAAATCAGAGTGAATAAATGAAGACTTAGCACACCACTTCTGAAAGGTTGCCGACCCCTGTTCTAGGCTGTCATCACTGTAATATTTAAGCACTTTCCAAACACTAATTAATTAATCTGTGTGGACTGGTGGTGAAGCATTTTGTTTTTACTGATAGGGAAGTAGAGCACAGAAAGGTTAAGTGAGTTGACTAAGGTTATACAGGAAGTTTGTACATAGGCAGCAGTGTAACCTTCTAAATCTCAATCCAGTACTTTATTCACAAAAGCATACTTTAAGTTCCTCTTAGACTCTCATTGACTTCAACAGCCTTTGGATCAGGCCCTTAATGGGAAAAATTGCTTAATTAAACCAATAAATATTTTTTCACTGCTGGAGTTCAAACGCTTCCTCTCTTTTATGTGTATATATATATATATATATCAGACATGTAAGTCTATGATACAAAACTACAAAGAAGGAAAACACTATAGGGGCCCTAACCAATAGAAAATACCCCTAGATTTCCAAGCCCACACTAAAAATGAAATGCCAAGAACACCAGCTGTGCAGAGGAAAGATCTTTCTATGGAAAAGGTCAAAACAAAGAGTTAAAACAACTCTAGATGGTAGATTTAGAGTTAACCAGTGGGAAGAGAAATTAGCTCTCTACCTCTAAGCAACTGTCCAGGTCTCAGATCACAGGTTCAAGACTAAGTGTGTAATTAATCATGGTCTCCAGAAACCACAATTAGTGAGGGTGCTTAACACTAATGTTGCTTCTGAATGTGTTTTATCTGTGGTAGTCAGACAGATTTGCAGTCAGTTGTATTCTGGATGCACCATTCCCATTTCCAGCGTATTCAATCGTGTAGAAATTTCTTGAGTCTTTGGTTTCCGTTTGAAAAACTCTAGGGGTGGATCACATGTGGAAGGCTGTCAGTGAGCCATTTGCAATTCCTGATTCTCAGCCATAGCAAAAATGAGAGCAGTCTAGAGGTTGCTATAACTTATGCCAGCTGGCCTTGATCTCTTAAGGAACATTAAACCAGCTGGGGATTACCAGAACATGTGTTCCAGACTCTCACTGTCCCTTTGCTCCTCCTGACACACTCCCTATGCTAGCAAGCAATGTTAGGAGCTGACTGTATGCCTGTAAATGGCTCCTCTATGCCAAAGAATCCCTTTCTTGGGGTTTGCAAGAGGTTTCTACAGAGAATCTGCCCTGTTGTATACATCTTGTGGGAGACTTAATTAACTATAATCAAAACTGTAAGTCATTGTTTGCTCCTTCTCACAGCAAACTTAAGTTAGTATTAAGATGGGAAAATCCTAAGGAAAAAACAGGTCAATGAAAGCTGTCATTTTAGCAACTCAATAAGAGGCATTTTCCCTTCCAAATAAGTACAGAACTAATGCCCCTTTCATGATTTTAGATGGGTATGCTCTATTGGAGTTGCCATTTTGGTGATGAGCACCTGTTTTCCTAAGCAACTTGGTCATGAAAGATCATGTGGTGCTTGATGGAAGAGTTAGCATTGTTTACTGTATGTCTACATTTCTGTGGTGAAGGGAATAATTTGTGTGTGTTAATGTAAAACACTTTGTAAGCATTAAGAAAACTTGAGGGAAGTAGTGCAAAACCCTGGTTAATCAGAGAAGGGAGAAATTCATCCCTGTGCAGAAGATTGGGCATTATTTAAATCCGATTTATGTTCTCAAAATAGGTCCTACATGGGATTTACCTAGAACATAGATTTTGTGCCTGGGGTGAATTGTTTTATATTGGATTTGTACAACTTACTTAGCTTAGTCACATCAGAATCAGAATTTTTATCAAATAGCTTGATGCCCTATAGTGCGGTCCATAAATTAGAGTTCTGATTCTGAACGTTTGGAAAACTTCCTTTATTTTTAAAACTTTTCAGTGAATAATGTAAACTGTTCATTGAACTTCAAATGCTTTTTGTAATGCTACAGTTGTAAAATGGAGGCCCTCCTTGCAGTTTCTACCTTGCTGGGGTGCTGTGAGGATTCATTAGTTGAAGTTTGTAAGCGGTTTAGATATGAAAAGTGCAATACAAATATTTATTATTTTTATATTCTACGGGCAAGGACAAGTCTGCACAGAGAACACTCAAAAAGATTACCAAAATGAACATTAAACATAGCTTTTAATGCTAAAATTAAATAAAAGCATTTGGCTTAGTGTACAATACATCTATGTAGTTAAAATACTACAGATTATTAACACAAAATAGAGCTTCTGTAAACTATGTTTTGTGAGATATATTCTTCACTACATTAATAGGAGTTCCCTATATGCATTGAGAGGGAATAACATCTCTAAAAATGCAAGTGGCAAACCTTGTTTCTTAATAATTAGATATTTTTGCTGACATCAGATAAAATATTGTGGTCCATTTCATAATTTGATAAAGTAGGCTATAATTTGAGGGAAATGAAAATTTTAACAAACCAAAAAATGTTTTATACTGCTAAATGTGTTTTTACTTTTTGTTTGAGTTCAGCTAAGTACTGCTTCGTCTCTTTAGTCATGTCATTCAGAATACCAACTGTAGTTTTGTTACATTGTCAGAATTTAAATTACTAGAGGCTTGAAAGCTTGCTCATATCTGTTATTCTGAAGTTAAGCATGCTCCATTTATACCAGTGCCTGCCTTAAATTTACATGTTTATAGGCAGACTTCCGTTGTGGAGAGGTTCAAGCACCTTATGTAAAAAATAAAAAAGGAGGGAGGATTGTAAGTAAAAATATGCATGTAATCTCAGAATGAAAACTCATGTTCCTGTCTGAGGATGTAAGGATAGAATGATGAGCAGACAGAGGTCCAGAATCTAGAGCCAGGCTCTTTCCACAGCGTTAACCTTCATCTTCACCTTCACAGATGGAGCTCAGTGAGTTAAAAAACAAAACTTTATTACCCATGCCAAATAGACTAACGGTTATTTTTCTTTCTCACACCATGCTAATGATTTGCAGCTCACTGAATTTTAATTAAAAAACACTGGCTAACTCGACAGCTGAACTGAAGTGCTAGTGTTTAGGGTCTAGTACTACACATACACAGTGGATCCAGAGGTAGGACCACTGCATTGGCACATGGAAGCAGGCTCTTCCTCCAGGCAGGTGTCTCTCTTTCCCCGCTCCCTCTTCCTGAGTTGAAATATCACTATTNTGGCACATGGAAGCAGGCTCTTCCTCCAGGCAGGTGTCTCTCTTTCCCCGCTCCCTCTTCCCGAGTTGAAATATCACTATTAACCAGGGGTCGGCAACCTTTCAGAAGTTGTGTGCCGAGTCTTCATTTATTCACTCTAATTTAAGGTTTCGCGAGCCAGTAATACATTTTAACGTTTTTAAAAGGTCTCTTCCTATAAGTCTATAATATAGAACTAAACTATTGTATGTAAAGTAAATAAGGTTTTTAAAATGTTTAAGAAGCTTCATTTAAAATTAAATTAAAATGCAGAGCCCCCTGGACCGATGGCCAGGACCCGGGCAGTGTGAGTGCCACTGAAAATCAGCTCGCGTGCCGCCTTTGGCACAAGTGCCATAGGTTGCCTACCTCTGCTATAAACTAAAAATTCTAAGGGAGAAAGTATTTTATATGTTCATAATAAACACTAGTATTTCAGAAGGTTTTTAAAAGTGCAGCTTTAAAATGTAACAAATTGCATCCTCTTTACTTGTTTCAATTAAAAATTCTTGCCCTTAAAAGGGGACATGGCCTTCTCTAGCTGTCACCACCAAAAGCAAGTTCTTAGAAACGTCATTGATAAAATTAGCATTTCATTGTTGTCAGTGATATGATCCTGAATGTAATTACATTACAGCATTGTTTAAAGAAGCCCGGTCTTAGAGTGCAATTTGAAATTTCACATTTAAATGTGTTTGCACCATCTGTGATTGTATGTGCACATGCATGCAACATAACCTTTTCATCAAGGAAATTGAATGCAATTAAAAAAAAACCTATTAATGCAACTGTATTGTTGTTGATATTGTGTGTGCGAGCATAAAAGTAATGAAATTGCAAGTTAAGATTTCCCATGTCAGCTGTAACTGCCAAATGATATGTGTATAAACCATTAAAGTTAAGGCCATTTAATATAACATGCTATGTATGTGGAAAGAAGGCCTACTTTCAAATTCCTGATTTGGGTGAATGAATAATCTCAACCATAAAGCAATATGACATGAATGTACTTGTCTGTATATCAGTTACAATGTAGTTGCTGTTCCTAGAAACCAGGAATGGTACAGTACAGATGGTCCTAATCTCCCACGATATCTATACCACCTCTAAGTGTAGGTCTGCCCAATTAATACCCTCTCATCTTTCACATAACTCATTAAAGCACACTTTCTCCTTGATATCTAGAAATGTGTCTGCAGCAGTACTTACCAACTTTTAATTAACTACAAAGATGGATGTGTCTAAACTGAGCAGAGTTACTTAATATAACCCTTGCCCTTCTGAATGCTACCCCTACTTGTTGCACCACCGTCTCTCTTTTTGGTTCAGTTAAGTGCCTAGTACATGCTTGGATACTGTAAAAATATTGTTTTTAATCCAATGTAAATACAAACATAAACTGGTACAAATGTGAACAGTCATGCCAACTTTAATAAATATACATAGATATGGTCAGAGATGAATAAATTTGTAGCTTTCTCCTCCATTCCACATCTGACAGCCTTATTCTGGGGTTTCCCTTCTCCATGCAGCAAAGTGCAGAACCACACAGTTTCTCTTCCCTCCCTACTCACCACACTCACACACTCTGTGCTTTTCAAAAGTAGACAAAACATTAATTCAACTTCACAGAGACCGTTCTAAAGATATAATCTTTGGTCTCAAAATGTCTAATTTGAAGGAGTAATTTTCATCTGAGTCAGTTCAGAAGCCAACCCTCATCACTCAGGTAATGGCTAGTGAGTTGGCTGACAGGCACAAAAAGATAGACTATTCACAGTATGTTCAAGATTTTTTCAGCTGTGCAGAGAGGAAGAAGCTTAAGAATCAAATGTAAGAAGGAAGTCATTTTGTTAATACCTAGGTTTCCTTTTTATATAGGAATTAACCTTATGTATAGGTAACCTTATATATAGGTATTAACCATGAATACCATATTTGTTTTTAAATACATCTTCTCTATAAACTCCCTAAATATGAGAATATTAGAGAGGATGGGAATTTAGCACAGAGTATTTCATTCATTTTATTTAGAAGAATTTGGGTCTCAGAAAAATTTGGAATAGGTTAGACCAGGGGTCGTCAACCTCTGGCATGCGGTTCGCCAGGTAAGCACCCCTGGCGAGCCGGGCCAGTTTGTTTACCTGCCACGTCTGCAGGTTCGGCCGATCGCGGCTCCCACTGGCTGCGGTTCGCTGCTCCAGGCCAATGGGGGCTGCGGGAAGGGGCAGCCAGCACATCCCTTGGCCCGCGCCGCTTCCCGCAGCCCCCATTGGCCTGGAGCAGCGAACTGCGGCCAGTGGGAGCCGCGATGGGCTGAACCTGCGGACGCGGCAGGTAAACAAACTGTCCTGGCCCGCCAGGGTGCTTACCCTGGCGAGCCGCGTGCCAGAGGTTGCCGACCCCTGGGTTAGACTTTGTTTTGTGTTAGTGCGTATCTGAGAAACAACCCTTCAAAGTGGAAAGCTCAGTCTTCATAGTCATAACTGTTTCTTGTTTTACAAAGGATGATACTTCTACTAAAACAGCAAATATTGTGAAAAGATTCGTATTCTTAATGTGGTATACCATCTTATTTTTGTATTAATAGTCTTAATTTTGTTCAGTGGATATGAATGAGGGACAAACCTCAAAGCTTGTGGTAAGGTTCAAGTAATCATCTAGGCATTGGATGTCTAGCCAAATGTCATCCAAGTCTCTTGTGTTCTGTCTACACTAGCTTTTTTTCTCTTAAACTCCAATCACTAATACCACTGGTGGTAGCTCCTTACTAGTGTATACAGGTCCGGACAGCCACCAGTATGATGAATTGTTGTTCAACTGAGATCAGAGTCAATCTCTGTGATGCAGTACTTAAAAAATGTTTGTGGCCACTGACACCTAGTCTGCATTAGTGCTCCCACGGTTTTCACTGCTGATGGACAGAAGACCTTTGGAATAGAAATCTCATGAGTATCAGCTCCCTGGAGTGGGCCAGGTCAGAAACACTATTAGCAGAGGTGAAAGTAAGCCGGTACGCCCCAGTACGGCGTACCGGCAAGAGCCAGTATGCCGTACTGGAGCGGCCAGGCTTCCCCAGGTGGCAATTTAAAGGGCCTGGGGCTCCCAGCAGTGGCTGGAGCCCCAGGCCCTTTAAATTGCCACCAGAGCCCTGCTGCCGGAGCCCTGGGGTAGCGGCAGGGCTCCGGGGGCTATTTAAAGGGCCGGGGCGGTAGAAGCAGGGGAGTCCTGGGCCCTTTAAATAGCTCCCGGAGCCCTGCTGCCGGAACCCTGGGGTAGCAGCGGCAGCCGGGGGCTCCTGCAGCAGTTTAAAGGGCTCGAGGCGGTAGCGGCAGCCAAGCCCTCGGCCCTTTAAACTGGTGCCGGAGCCCCCGGCTGCCGCTGCTACCCCGGCGGGGGAGGGGCAGGGCACTTACCGGTACAGGGCGGGCTGGGGCTGGCTCTGACCCCCCTATCCCCACCCCTTCCGCCCGAGGCCCCGCCCCTTCCGGGGCCAGAGCCGGCCCCAACCCAGCCCCATACCGGTAAGTCCCTATTTCTACTTTCGCCTCTGACTATTAAAATATTTCAGTATTTCTCCTTCTTGTCCTAACTGAAACCAGAAAGAGAAGAGGCACACAATTTAGGGGAGGGGGGAATGTTAACCCAAGTATTTTGAACCTTAAATAATTCCTTCACCAAATATCAAAGACCATTATCTGATTTTTATTTAATGTAAATTTATTTGGATTAGGAATGGATGAGCAGTTATCTTTATGAATTTTCAGGGCTGAGTCTCATTTACACTAAAAGGCCACCACTCAAGAAGTTTAAAGGGACCTTATATTGGGTGTATGTGAGAATCAGCCTCCCAGTTTATGTCCCAATTCATGTGGGAAAAAGTTATCGTACCCTGCACCATGGCTGGAGTGAGGTTGGCTAGAATCAGTCTTTTCCTTTGAAACCTAGGCAAGTTAAAGCTTGGGAATTTAAAGTCTGATGTTGACAGAGAGAGATGCTGTAATTCAGTTACAACAAAGAGTAACATTTTGTGAATTCCATTATATGCTGACGTGGCAAATTTTGGAGAAGTAGGTAAATATCCTCACACATACAAACGTCTTGTATTCCGTTTCATTGCTATTTCATGGTATAATTCTTGTTCTTTTAGGAGGGAGAGGTTTAGTTTTCTAAATTGATTATATTCTCAAGAAAGCTTACATAAACATTTAATGCTTTTATAGATTTAGCAACTGGCAATATTTTAAAATTTGTTACAATGACTCTTCCTGAGTTATCAAATCACACAATAATTATTTGTGAATAATGCAATATAAATAGTTCTTCCAAAGGACTTTGATGCATTCTGTTTATTAAAATGGTTGAGAGTTCCAGAATTGAACTGTTACAACATAGTGTTTTTTCTTGATGATGTCCAATGACTGCATATATTTCAAAATATTAGAATTACTTTAATTTTAATACATACATACCAGCCAATGAAAATGATTATCAGTAACGTGTCACATCCTTTGACCATGTACTGCACAGAACCCACTGACGCTAAGGGTGGCTGCAAGAACCTTTCTGCATGCAGCCAGTGTAATGATGTGGCCTATACATATTTTTTTTTCTTTCTATTGCATTTAAGACATATGGACTTGTCATTTCTTACATTTATTTGAAATATAGAAATTTTGGGAAAAGAATTTTAGGTCTATTTTTAATCCATCATTTGTTCTTTAAGAGTAATACCTATTTTTTAGTAGCTACATCCAGAGGGATTACTGCTCTGTAAATGATTTTCATTTTAGATTTATTATATTCACTAGCACCATCAGCTTCCATATGGGTAGGCTATTCCTCCATATAGTGAATTGGGGAGAAATTACTTTTACAGACCAGTATGAATTGCTCCTAGTTGAGTTTTAGATCATGCCCCAGGTTAAGCATTACACATTCTGGGATCAGATTTTCCCTAGATTCTTGTGACTTATTCTTCGGTATTTGAAGACTGTATATTAGTGATGGAACACTGTATCCTTAGGTCAGTTGGCCTGCCACGGGAACTCACTTTCTGTAGAAAAATCAGTCATCTCCATAGCATTGACCAATACAGAGGTTTATGCTTTAACCTTTCTTTGACTTCCTTGAGCTCAAAGTCTCATTTCCATTGAGAGCACCATCATGTAACCATAATGAGCTCTAACAGTCAAATACCAATTCAGTTTAGATGAAACAAAAGATGAATTGGTAAGATAAAGATTAGAGAATTAGAGCAAAACTTCCACACTTAAGCATTTACAATGAAACATTGGAAGTGAGCATTATAAATAGCTGCTAGCATGCTGAAGTTGTCCAGTTTAGTGCATTGCTTAATTGTGTAACGAAAGAGGTACCAGGGCTCAAGCTTGACAGACAGAGAGTTGCAGCTGCTGGACGGGGACCTAGGTCTGAAGGCAGCACCCCACCAGCAGCAGCAGCACAGAAGTAAGGGTAGCATGGTATCAGAGCTGGTGCTAGGCATAAGCTGACTAAGCAGTTGCTTAGGGCCCCAAGCAGCTCAAAGGGCCCCCTATTTTTTTTCCAGTATGTGTTGTGTGTGTGTGAGAGGTGCAAAAATATTCCTGCTTAGGGCCCCCAATAGGCTAGGACCGCCTCTGCATAGTATTGTCACCCTTACTTTTGAGCTGCTGCTCACAGCAGTGCTGCCTTCAGAGCTTGGCAGTTGTAGAGCAGCATCTGATGGCCGGGAGCCCAGAGCTTCTGGAGCTATGAACTGCTAAGCCTAGACTGGCAAGCCCCGGCACAATTTAAGCATTAGTTTAGTGTCAAGTCCTCTGCTTATTTTAAGATCTCTGTGAAACATGCTTTTGAGAAAGTGTTTGATTGCTCAACTAACCAACTCTTTCTGGAATTTCTCAGGCTTCAAAGTAACAGTGTAAATTGTTACAATGCACACTAGAGTTTAATTAACTGTTTCCTTTGTCCATTGACTCTTTCCTAGGTCTGAAATTGCTATTAAAAAGGGCAGTTTGTTGTCTAGAGTTACTTCCAAAAACACAGAATACTAATTTCTTTTCCTTTTTTGGCTTTCCTCCTTTTTTGTCTGTGCATTCACGTGGCCATTAATCTTTCCTTCATTAACAGATCTTTCATTAACAGGTCTTGTATAAAGTGCTATTAATATGAAAATCCCAGATCACATTATATAAAAACCAAGCAGAATACAGTTGTGTAATACTCTTTTTATTTTGCAATAGAGAAATACAGATTAAAAATCATAAATACAGTCTAATGACAAAAAAGTTAAATAATTGACAGGCTATATATGTGGATTGTTATGCTTAATATTCTTCTTTTTTCAGTGTTCAACAGGTGATTTTTATAGCCTTTCTTTGGGTCTAAAATTAGTGTGTATGAATTCCAGTTCTTTGTCTTTTTTTAAAAATCATAACCAAATCTGCATGCAGTAATTAGAATTATAGAGTTGAAAGTAAGCTCAGAATTCATTTTGAAAAACCAAGAGGAGAGGCTTATGGCTCTTAGATTATAGTAAGAATTGCATGCCAGTACTATTGATCCATGACACATTAAAGCATAACTGCTGCTGTACTGGTACAGCATTTCAGCATCACAGCAGTTTACCAACCAATTACTTTAAGGAAAAATATTAGTTTAGCAAGTAATAGGGGGAGGGGTCACAAATTCTGTATTCTGACTTAATTTTAGTTTATTTTCCTGTAATTCTTTTTCTTTTTAATGTTGGTATAAAAATTCACTTGTGGCTCTGCCCTGGTGCCCTATTCAGCTCTAAGCATCTCTGCACTTGTTACAGACCTGTTCAGGAATTAAAAACACACAAGTGAGAAGTTTCTGCACACGGAAGTAACTTGTAGCATAACTTTACATTTGAAATATATAAAGACTGAAAGGTCTTGCCAGTGCCAATGCATAGAAGGCATTAAAACACAAGCAACATAGAGCAACTAAGAGCAAGCAATAACTTGAGACTGACTTTCCAATCTGCTGAACGTATGCCACTCCCTATTGAGTCTTTCTTTGCTCATTTTTCTAGCCCCACAAACTTTTCAGCTCCCCCAAAAAATCCAGACCTGACCTAAGTAATGTTGTTTTATGTACAATAGATCATAATTTTAATATTTTGCTATTAGTCACCCATATTTTACTTGTCAGTTTGTTATTTTCCCACATGGCAAGAGTTAATGATTCTTCCTGCAATCAAGCCAACATGCATTTACTTGCCTAAATTCCTCAGAAATGACAGCATTGCTTTTAAACTGCAGGTGCCCAGTATCAATGTGCTAAGGCTGTAGTAACATCTGAGAGAAACCTGCTCAGTGTCCTGAAACTCCCTTTAAAGAGGGAGTCCAAGCTCAGTAGATAGCAGGGTATAGGGTGACCAGATAGGAAGTGTGGAAAAATTGGGATGGGGGGTGGGAGGGTAATAGGCACCTATATATGAAAAAGCCANGAGAACAGTCTAGATCCATCCTCTTTGGAACCCCCTTTCAGGTAGTTGAAAGCAGCTATCAAATCGCCCCTCATTCTTCTCTTCTGCAGACTAAACAATCCCAGTTCCCTCAGCCTCTCCTCGTAAGTCATGTGCTCCAGCCCCCTAATCATTTTTGTTGCCCTCCGCTGGACTCTCTCCAATTTATCCACATCCTTCTTGTAGTGTGGGGCCCAAAACTGGACACAGTACTCCAAATGAGGCCTCACCAGTGCTGAGTAGAGGGGAATGATCACATCCCTCGATCTGCTGGAAATGCCCCTACTTATACAACCCAAAATGCCATTAGCCTTCTTGGCAACAAGGGCACACTGTTGACTCATATTCAGCTTTTCGTCCACCGTAACCCCTAGGTCCTTTTCTGCAGAACTGCTGCCCAGCCATTCGGTCCCTAGTCTATAGCAGTGCATGGGATTCTTTCGTCCTAAATGCAGGACTCTGCACTTGTCCTTGTTGAACCTCATCATATTTCTTTTGGCCCAATCCTCTAATTTGTCTAGGTCCCTCTGTATCCTATCCCTACCCTCCAGCGTATCAACCACTCCTCCCAGCAAACTTGCTAAGGGTGCAGTCCACACCATCTTCCAGATCGTTAATGAAGATAATGAAGATATTATCGTTAATAAAACCGGCCCCAGCACCGACCCTTGGGGCACTCCACTTGATACCGGCTGCCAACTAGACAAAGAACCATTGATCACTACCCGTTGAGCCCGACCATCTAGCCAGTTTTCTATCCACCTTACCGTCCATTCATCCAGCCCATACTTCTTTAACTTGCTGGCAAGAATACTGTGGGAGACTGTATCAAAAGCTTTGCTAAAGTCCAGAAAGAGCACATCGACTGCTTCATCATAGTCTTTGACCAGGAAATCATTGTGGTATCTATTGGGTGGGAAAATGACTTTAAAATGCTGTACATTACTGTAAGCAAGGGCACATTTCCTTTATCACAGTTGTATAACCTCAGCACAGAGTAAGGGTTAGTATTCCTATGGGTAGGGCTCCCCGCCCTAGGCACAGAGTAATGTGATGACATAGTGGTTTGAGATTTGTGTACCTCAGTTTTTGGTAAGTACACACAAGTTACAGTGTCTACCCAGACTATATGCAAATCTTTTGGGTCTGGCAAATTAGGCCAGAAATCCTGAGAAGATGAGGGAAAAAATCACAGAAAATACTATGCAATATGAAAGGCTAATTTCAAAGTGAATTACAAACAATACTACTCAATAAAATGTTAATTTAAATCTGTTACCTTTATTTTTATTTATAAGTGTAAATTAGTAGAAACAGTCTGATCATCACAGGCACTTACCCCCATTCTGATTGCCAAAGGGGAGGAGATCTATTGCCTTTCTGACAGCTCCATCTGTGCTGTTTGGAGCTGCATGACTCCTTTTAAGGTTATCTTTATCCTCAAAGAACCAGGAGGCAATTGCAGACTGTATCTCGCAACACCTGAGAAGGGGCAGTACTGTATTGACTAAATCTCCTCGTATGTCAGGGAGATTCCTGTTTACAATTAAAAAAAAAAACATTTAATAATATCTCCCACATAAAGATAATGGGAAAATATCCCATTTATGCCAACTTCAAAAATTCAGTGACATTACCTAGAATCTCATGTGTCAGCCACATATATGCATCCACGTAGGCTGCGGAGCCAGGAAGCCACCAGGAGGCCATAGCCCAACCACCTTTTAGCAGGGTCAAACCTGAGTGGCACTACAACCCTGCGTGCCAAGTCTCAACGCCACTCACTCAGATTTGGAGGGGCTGGGTGAAGGGGCAAAGAGTGCTATGTTCCCTATACTTCAGTCAGATCATTATGGTAAATACATGTTTCTACATTATTATTTGGCAAGACATATAAGAGAACTTATATTGTGTGTCTATTCAGATAGGCTTTATTAGCAAATTAAGTACCACCACAAATCTCCTTGAAATTAATTTGAAAATGTTGATCAGTATGGGTAGTACTCCTTCATAATATCATTTGCACTCAGGGGATGAGATTTGCCCTTGTGAAAATATGTCATCATCTTACGATATGGAGAGTCTTGCACAGTTTTGAAATTGCAGTTGAGAAAGGACAGACAATATTGTCTCAGAAACAATAAATACAGTTGTCAAAATGTTTAAATTACTTATTGATAACAAAGGGTTCCTATACTAAACATTATGGCAAATATTTTGAAAATAATAACATGGAATAGTAAAATGGCCTTCAGAGTTACCTACAATGGAAATATTACTTTTATATTTGGGAGAAACAAAAGATTGATGGCCTGCATTTCTTTAGGAAACACCTACCTAAATAGGCTACTAAGAACCTTCAGGAACTGGTCTCTCAGAGCATAATATTGATTATAAACAAAAAGAAGCCTTGGTGTTTTTTAATAAAAATGTATCTCAGTCCATTGAAGGAAAGAACATGAATGATAGAAGGATCTGTATAATAGCCTGTGGTATACAAAGTTAAAGGATTGTCTGCCTTTTAATGTATATGATTTAAATAAAATTAATCCAGTTTTAAATTAAAGCTTCTCCTGACACCTTAACTAGGCAACGTATATGAGGTTTTAATTTATATGTGATTGCGGATCTGGGTACATAGTTTATACCAAAAATCCAAGACATTCCTGGTACACTCTCTCATCAAAATATGTGAAATGTATATATAAACAAAATAAACAATAAACAAAAGGAGAATTTATTCCTCCTAATCTGTGACTCAGAAAAATGCATATTCAAAAGACTGTCCTTAAAGTCTATGAAAGTAAATGTATTTAATTTTGCTTGTACAAGGATTCATACAAGAGATGTATTTTGAGATAGCTCACATAATTAGGGACCATGTCCCCCAGTGTCTGTCTCTTGCATTCAACTTTTAAATAATAAAATAAGCTTTAATGTATTTCTCCATCCAGAAGAAATTTAAGGATAGGACACGTAAAAGATATTTTATAACAAAACATAACCTTTCTTTTTAGAGAGTGATGAATTGTCTTGGCCAAAACTTTTTTCAGTGAAAAATACAGATTCGGTTACACCAAATGTTTTAAACAACACTATCAAAATTAAGTGTCTTCTTTCAGGTTGAACAAAATGTATTGTTCAACCTTAAACACTTTTTAAAAAAAAATTCACAATTGTCAGTGAACTGATATATCTATTACTTGCACAGCTCTATTTCTTACAATAAATAAAACAGCCTGGCCAAAATGTTCAGAACTGGTCCCTAAAATCACAACTGCAATTGTTTTCAGTTAGCTTGTGGCTGTTCTGAACCTCTCAGAATCAAGCTATCTATGTAGCACTCTAAATGTAGATTTAAATGTGTAACTTTAGGCAGCATCTCTTAGAAAATTTTGGCTTCAACCATTACAAACTGAAGGATTATCTTTTTAAACAATATTACCCTCAAGCATGAGGAAATATGAAAAGGGAAAAAACTTCTGAGGAAACTCTTACAAGTAAACAACACTATGACCTCAACCTTATGTATGCTAACAAGGTAGAGTATGACTTATTTAGGATGAAATATAACCCATTATACTTCAGGAGATAAGGCAGGGGTGGGCAAACTACGTCCAGTGGGCTGGATCCGGCTCGTCAGGGCTTTGGATCCGGCCCGTGGGATTGCCGGCACCGTGGAGCTAAGGCAGGCTCCCTGCCTGCCCTGTCCCTGCGCTGCTCCTGGAAGTGGCTGGCACCATGTCCCTGTGGCCTCGGGGGGAGGGGGGGGAGGAGCAGAGGGCTCCACGCAGCCAATGGGACCTCCCGCAGACAAGGGCAGTGCGGGGAGCCCTCTGCCCCCCCCCTCCCCCCAGGGGCTGCAGGGACATGGTGCCAGCCAGCGGCGGCTCCAGGCACCAATGCTCCAAGCGCATGCCTGGGGTGGCAAGCTGCGGCGGGCGCCCTGCCGGGCCCGCAAGGGCGGCAGTCAGGCAGCCTTCGGTGGCTTGCCTGTGGGAGGTCCACTGATCCCGCGGAGTCGGTGGCAATTCGGCGACGGGTACGCCGAATCTGCGGGACCTGGGACCTCCCGCAGGCATGCCGCCGAAGTCAGCCTGCCTGCCGTGCTTGGAGCGGCAAAAAAGCTAGAGCCGCCCCCTGGTGCCACCCACTTCAGGGAGCGGCACAGGGCCAGGGCAGGCAGGGAGCCTGCCTTAGCCCCGCTGTGCGTCACTGCCACCCCGGAACCGCTCAAGGTAAGCAGCACCGGGCCGGAGCCCGAACCCCTCCTGCACCCCGCATCCCAACCCCCTGCCCTGAGCCCCCTGCCACACCCCGCACTCCTCCTGCATCCCAACCCCCTGCCCTGAGCCCCCTCATACATCCCTTGCCCTCCTGTGCCCCAACTCGTTGCCCTGAGCTCCTTCCTTCACACCGCACCCCCTCTGACACCCCGCACTCCCTCCCGCACCCCAACCCCCTGCCCCAGCCCTACATTCATGGCCCTGCATACAATTTCCCCACCCAGATGTGGCCCTCGGGCCAAAAAGTTTCCCCATCCCTGAGATAAGCTTAACTGCTAGTCTAGCAACTAAGAATGGTGAAAGTGTAGAGGTCGCATAGTAATGGTGGGAGGCAGTACCAGTTAATAAATGATTAATGTTCTGCGTTTTACAGGAAACTCTAACCTTAGGAACTTCCAATAATAAAGATCAAATCTTTGAACACTTTCTCAGATTAATCTCTTCGACTAAGCAAATGTATCTTTAAACACACAAGGAAAATATAAAAATGGTGCAGCATAAGGAGAGTGGAATGTATCATGGAGTGATGATTTCTGGGCACATTCTAAACATTTAAAAGTGAACTACTAGCACCTAATCTTCTTCGAGTGCTAAATGAAGGCTGCTATTCAACCCTAGTCATCTTCATATTAAAGCCTACTGTTGTCAGATGCTACCGGTGGGGTGCTCTGCTTTCTCCTATGTTAATATTACTCGGCTGCGTGCATGTGTTCCCTCTGTGTGCTGCCCCAGCTCTGCAGATCGCTGGCACAGCAGACCCGACGAGAACCCCCAATAACCACAGAGTCTAGTAAGATGCAAAGCTACGTCGAGTAGGTTTATTGCGGCCTTGGACACAATTGCAGTTCCCTGTAGGTTTTTTAGCCCAACTTAGGGCATACTACGAGAAAGTGCCTCTTGGCAATGGACCCAGCTTAGTCAGTGGCGGGACTTTCCACTGCCCCCTCGGCTGGTTAAAGGCACTGCCCCAGGGATACATTTTTATACACAGGTACAAACAAGTTACATATTACTTTTGACGTATTGAGGTGCCACCCTTCTACATAGCAAGGTACAACCCCTCTACGTAGTAAGGTGCCGCCTCTCACCTTGTACAAATTGGTTCGATCAAAACAACTCTATCCATTATTTTACCCTTTTGCCCCTGTCATTGGGATGGGTCGGCCTGTTCCATGTTATCTGTGTGGAATGTCTACATTCTAATACCTAGTGTTTTGTACCTTTTAGGTATGTATCTTCTTGCAGCATTAGCCCTTTCCTTGCCAACTTCTGTGAGCAGGGCCTGCCTCTAGCTCACAGCTTAACTTTGCTTTATGCTTAGCAAAGTCTTAACCATTACTTCAGTTCAGGCCTCAGGCCTTATACTGGGCCTTTATCAGGGCCTTCACTTACTACACCTACTACAGACCCTAAATTTTGTGACAGCTGTAGATCAATCTTTCTTCTTAAACACTGGATTACAAGTTGTTAATAAAGAAAATAAAAATGCTGTAACAACATAGTCACCAGTTTAATACTCACATGGGGCAAGATCTGTGCCAGACAGACATGTCACACCACAGAATTTCCCAAACTATCGTCTTTTGTCTGCTAGTGGTCTGTAGAGCACTTGGTGATAATTTGCAGAGAGCTCTATGATCACACGATGCCAACTTTCCTCCTTGTTTCTAGCTTTTACCTCACATTAACACAAGGTAAATATGCATTACATATTGTTCTACTTTTCTTTACTATGAAAACCATTGCTGCAATTGTCTCAGAGGGTTATTCAGTCGTTAGTGGGAGCCGACTTGATTGCAAATAAAAGAGGAGGTGTCAACAAGATGGTAATTCTACAAGTTTAAGAATCTATGCCTTGGAAGAACAGGCAACTGCAGCTGAATAAATTCATTGGCATATTATTTTGTTAGATGAAGGATAAGCATTTGATAGAGTAGAGTGGGGATACCCATAATTTATATTTTTTAAAAAGTAAATAAGTAAATTGAGATCTGATGTAAATTTCAATAAACCAGAGACTTGAAATCCTGAGATCTGCTGCATTTGATTCAAAGAGGGACTAGACGGGATTGACTTTTGTTCCCAGTTCTATTTGCCTTAATATTGTAAACATATGTCCCATTAATCATATTCATGAATGACATGAAGTATATTCAGACTGAACACAAAATGAATCTCATCTATATAGATGACATTCTGTTGCTCATTAAAGAGCTGCACAAATCTATTCCAGCTACCCTGAACAGAGAAGCAGAGTTTAGAACAGTTTTCGAGTGCTATGTAAATTGAAAATACTTTTGGTGTTATTTAGCATGTGTCATCCAGCTTCCTTTACACAGTGGACAGTCAAATGTGTCTCGAATAATGTGGTTTACTTTGGGGTCAAAATGAGAATATTTTTTATAAGTGCCAAGGTAGCTTGGGTCCAATAATTGATGAAGAACATATAGGTTTTTGCTGATATTACAAACAATCTCCAGTTCCATTTGGTTAATAGAATAGGCAAGATAATGGATTTCATTTAGGCAGGACATAAAAATTGTATTCTACACTAGAATATAGAACTCTAAATCCTCACCCCAGCTCAGGCCCCTTTACATTGGGTAAAAGAGAATCAGAATCCTTATTCAGCTCGGGGAGGATTACACCAGCACAGAAACCATGGAAGACAGCACAGGATTCCCTTCCAAGGATGCCATCACAAACCCCAAAATAGGGAGCATGTTGTGGACAGAACTGCAGCACATAGTGCTGTGGAGATAGTGGGTAGTGCTGCAACCCACTTAGATAGCCCTGGGAGCCTGTAAAGAATTGATGTTATTACAATGATATAGATCCTCAGTAAATGTATCATTTAGAGAACTGAGAAAAGCGATTTTGTGCAAAACAATCCTAATCTGTAAATATGGCAAGGACTGTTGTGCGCAATGCTGTATGTACCTCCAGATTGTACATTCAAAACATTGCTTGGAAAAATTCAATTCAAACCACAGCAGGCTTCAACAATATATATGTTTTAAAAATCCTAAATTATCGAAAGTCTGTATCATACACGATCCCTTTGGGAGGCAAAAGTTGTATTAACATATTCTCAAGTAAAGTATTTGGCCTATTTGGAGAAGCAGTTATTCAGCAGAGATGGACACATTTAAAAGTATACAGTCAAATTCCTCCTTAAAATTCACTTCTGTGTTGAGGTTTTACATCAATTAGCCACAGTAGGAACAAATTCATGACAAAAAGAACAATCCTAAGCAAACAAACAGAAGATCAACACCATTTCCAGTCTAGGACATTATTTCAGCCCATGAGTGTGTTCTATATACTGTCTAATTTAGGCACAGATCTTGCAAAGGGATCCACAAACAGAGTTCCTTTCTTTCTTGCTAAGTCCCACTGACTTCAGTGGGACTCCCTATAGGGAGTAAGGGTCCACAGTTGTGGATCCCATGGCAGAATCTAAGCTGTTGATTGTAAACCCTTTGAGACAGGAACTATGCCCTCTTCTGCAGAGATGAGCAAACTATCAATGCTAAATATGAGCCTGAGTGATAAAATGTATGTTTGCAACATAAAGAATAGGTTGGAAACACTTTACACATGCTTTTATTTAGAGAATATTCCAAGCATTACTCTGCCAACCTAAGCGTACTTGGGTGTATTAACATGATATTTCATCTCTACAACATAACATTGACTTTAACAAAAATTGGTTAATAATGAGACACTAAAAAAGCAACATGACACCTTCAATATCCATGATGATATCTTTGCCTTATTAAGGTATCTATGAAAGGGTGATGTACAGAATGCAGGGTACAACGGATCATTAAGTAGATACTGTATTTTGCCACCTTTTATGAAATAGAGTATTTGCAGATATTGGTAGCATTAAACCTTAAAATAATTAAGGGCATGGTGCTTCCCTCCATTTGTGCTATTGGAGATGAGATGGAAGGAAGGCGTTTTCCCCTCCTATGAGTTTTTCCACAAGAGTGGATGAACGTGCCTTGTGAGAATGTGTCTCCTCACAAGATAGCAATACCTTCAGTCTCTAAATAAATAAGTAATTAAATAGGAAATTTGAGGAAGCAAATACGATGGAGTAGTGTGTGTTTTCTCTGCCCCCGCCCTCCCATTAATCTTTTTATATTTGTAAGGACACACAGGTAGTCTGTGGCAGAGCTGGGACTAAGACCAAGGTTGGTAGTTTCTAGTCCTGTGCCTTAATCTCAGGACCATCTTTCCACCTATCTGACTAGCAGTTTTTAAAATGGCAAACTCATGGTCTTAATCTCCTTGCCTTAAGTGGTGAATAACCCCAGAATTGTCAACCCTTGTCAACCCTTGCAATTTTATGGAGAGTTTCAGGAAGTCATGTAATTATTTAAAAATCTCTGTTTTCATCTTTAAAAAAGTATAAATGGTTGCAGAGAGAAGCTTTAAAAGGTGAACGCTAAAGGCTCGAAACATGAGGCAAATAAAAAGAATTCTCTAATTATTATTTTAAACCTCATGTTTTTAAGCCAATCTCAGGATGTTTGGGGACTTGAATCATGATTTTTGAATGCTTGGGATTGCCAGTATTAGTGACACCACTTAAGAAGACAGAGAGAGAACTCACTTAAAATGGCAATATTGGCCCTCAGCTAATATAAACAGCAGTAATAAAAGATAAAGAGATAATGTTGCTGGTAAACCTTGACAGCTCTAGGATTCTGCACTTCTGATGGGTTATAAGGACAATTCCAATTATGCAGATTGTAGGTCATCTTTGCCTACGATAATTGACTGACGAATGGGGCATCTTGGCTGTACATCTGCTTTGTCCATAGCAAATGGCTTTTCCTTTTTCTGACTTGTATTTGAAATCTGTCATCAGGTATAGGCATTGCCCCATGAAGTGTTTTTTTCTAGATACATTTATGATATTTCCTTTTCATGTGCCGGGCAAATGGAATCTCTTTTTGGAGGGAGGAGTAGAGTCTGGCTGGGGGCCAGAGTCTGACACATTGCATCTTCTGCAAGGGTCTTGAAATCCAAACATATTTCATGACATTTGGCCTGTTGGGTGCCTTGAGCATATACACAGTTGTGCATTGTTTTCCATGCTCAGGGCTATGACTCAGACCCTTGCTTAGCTCATAAAAATGTCCATAATGGTTGTTCTGCAAAGCGAGAACAGTGTTGTACTGTATTTACATTGTGATTTCATACTCCCAAGTCAGCAAATTTGGAACTGAAGTTGGTATCACCTGATTCAATGGGCACCTTTTGAAGTTTCATCTGGTTCCTTCCTCTACTTGCTCTGTCAGATCACTATGGCCTTTTACAAGGGGATCTTCATCTCTGCCATCTGTTCTATTAGATAGACATGTCATTTACCTCCTCACCCAAATTGCATAACAGAAGTGTTAGGCTTTCAGATTATAATATAATAGCTTTAAAATGATGCACTGTTACAGAAATGGGATCTAAAATGTCAGGTTCCCTTCTCCATGCTCCCTACAGCAACAAAACATATTATTGAAGCTCTTTTCTACTGCTGTTCTTAGAGGCAGGAACTTCTGATTTCTGCAGCATCACAGCTGCAAGTACAGAGCCGAAGGAAAGAGAGTTGAACACTAGGCAAGTACAAAAAATATATACATTTAATATATTAAAATGTAAACTCTCTTTTAAAAAAAGCCTATACTTACAATTAATACTCCATGAACTTGCCATTTTCAAAGATTTGTGTTTTAAAGGCCAATCATGCTTTTTAAATGACCCTTTCTAAAAGTATTAATTAGAAAGTTTTTCCAAACTTCACAATTCTGTAATTTTTAACTGTCTTTGCTCTGAATGCTGCTACAGTAAGTGGATTTTGAAATCAGCATTTGCAGACGGCAGCACATTTTGCAGATGCCTGCAACCTAAATATGCTAAGTGAGAGTTCTTCTATGCTGCTGTTTAGCTTTGACCTTTCCGATCCCATTTCCATGGAGATCAGCTCAATGGAAACAGAAAAAGGGAATTTTCAAAACTTTTTAAAACCCCTTACTCTATTTTCACCAATTCAACCTCTGTTTCCATGGAAATGGGATAAAAAAAGTTGTCAGCAGCTTTCTGTTGAAAGTGAGAATTCACTTTTAGGCTTCAGCTGATGACTCTTAGATCTGCAAGTGCTGGGACCCAAATAAAGTAATAAATTAGATTATTGACAGTAATGAATTTAAAAAAAAATAAAATACTAAGAAAAATATCTACTATCTCCCATTGGATGTAATGATTAAGTGAAATGTAATTAACCATTCCTGCACACTCTGGACGTCCCCACAGTATCACAACTTTCATCATATAATGAAAAGCCTCCTTGCATCATGGCTTTTTTATAATACCAACATAACTAATCCCTTTTCTTTTAAGAATCTGATCCTGCATCCATTGACATCAGTGGAAGCAAAGATTGCACCTCAGAAAATCAGAGCACTTTATGTTAGATGCCTAACATTAGTGCTTGGTTTAAAAATGCTGGCCTACATTTTTATGTGGTGTTTCACTGAGAATTGTGTCCTAAATCACAGTGAAATGCTCTTTTTAAAAAAAGCAAGGTTAGAATACATTTGGCATCAGTTTTGATTGAAAGAATGCTTTGTCCGTTAATTTGGATGAAAAATCATTGCATGTTACCTAGACAGGGCATTAAGCTTTTATAAATTTTTAAAAGAAATTTGGTCTTTCTCTCTCTTTACAGATGTGTTTTCTTAGGAAGTAATGAAACAAACACAGTGACCGGAGCAAAGAATATTTGCTTTCCCCACTAACATCTTTTATTATTGTGAATTCCTCATTATTTACTCTTTTCCTTCTTGATAATTCATTACTTGTCATACTAATG
Source organism: Platysternon megacephalum (assembly GCA_003942145.1). Lineage (NCBI taxonomy): Eukaryota > Metazoa > Chordata > Testudines > Platysternidae > Platysternon > Platysternon megacephalum. The sequence goes on along the minus strand of QXTE01000078.1, from coordinate 4,027,807 downwards.
ACCTCACTGCACATTAAATGGTGGGGGCCATTTTCTGACTTGTTGGAAAAGATCTGTGCCCCTTTAAGGGATAGAGAGCCAGGCAGTGACTTTCTGCTGCTGCTGCAGATCAGGTCAGTGTGAGGTCACTGACCATATCTCCCCACCCTCTTCCCAACATGACCAGAAGAGAGGGGGGACTATATAGATCCATGCTGATGCAGGAAAAGCCCCCTTTTACTTGCACCATGCACAGTGGTCCAGGTTTGTATATGGTTTAAACAGGTGCTGTTCCAATGACTTCAGAGGAGATATACCTGCTTACAGTAGACTGAAAATGGCCCAGTATCTATCTTTCTTTCTTTTTAATAATATCCTCAAATGGAAAGTAACAAGTATTTGAAAAATAATTGGGTATATGAAATATAATCTTTTCTTAATGGTGGTGTAAATAAAACCTTAATACCACCTATTGAATTGCAATTAATGGTTGTTTTGGGGTTATTTTTTAACCTGAAAGTAGTGTTCACTTTTTAAAACACACACACACACACACGCTCGCGTGCGCACAGACTGTGAAAACAATTTCCAGTATTATAACAGTGCTACCAGGAGGTAATAAATTAAGTCATTAGCCCTTTACAGTGTTCTCCATATAGTGATTAAACATTAGTGAAGTCCTAAAATGAAAAGGGAAGGTTGTAAAGTAGCTTGTAAAGATATGAAAACATCTGAGATTTTAACTCAATAAAATTTCATTGCTGTTTTGTAGCCCAATCTAATATTTTCTCTTGAGTAGACAATTTGTAAATTTATTCTCTTCCAAACTCCAAATTCTTGTCTTCACTATTTCAATTGTGTTGATGGAATGAGTTTTATGCTATTGCTGCCATCAAATATTTTTAAAATAAGTGGAAGCATAAAATCAACTTGACTCAACTTCAAAGGGACTAGTTTTCAGAAGTGTTGAGCATCCACCATATGTATGAACCAGGCACTTTTCAGAGGTCTGGCTATGATTGTTTTTTGCTTTAAGGAACTATTTTAGCAATTGTTCAATATTGCAGGACCATTATTACCTGTTAAATTCAATATATTATATTAACTTTGTAGAGAATAAAAACAGACAGTAAATAAGCATTTATCTTAGGATCAACATGTTCTTGACACAGATTATCACGAATTCAGATGCCTGTCAAATTTTGGAGTAATTTGGGTAGACGTTTTGGGGACCTATTTCCATTTTTGAGCTTGGCATCCAAGAGTAGAGATAAGAAACACACAAATATATAAACATATGCATTTTCTAATTCACTCTATTTCCAAATACAATGGCAGGAGCAAATTAGATGTTCATTTTCAGGGTATATTATATTCATCATCTAGCTATTACTTTCTTGTTTAATACATTTGGATTTCTAATAAAGTTTTGTATCTGCCCTCAGTGGACTAGAAAAACTGTCCCTATATATGGATCTTCTTGTTTTTTTTCTTTGAAACTAGTTGTTATTTATATGGAGAACCTTTTCCTTAACTGCAGAAAAAACAGATTTATGTTCTTAACTACATGCCCAGCAGCAGAATTAAAGACTCTATTTTTTTAATGTTCAAAGGAGGGTATTGATTCAAAGTAAATATTTAAATAGTTCAGAGGAAAATATCATATTAGAAGAATGATATTTTTACAAGATATTTTGAAGAGAGTAGCATGCAGGAGCTCTTTGCTTTTAAGCTAATTCACTGCAACAGGACAGTATATGACTAACTGCCTGTTCAAAAACTACGTTTTGGCTAATCCTTCTGTGTTTTTTGACCCAATGTTTGTAAGAGACCTCTGGAGCTATTTCTTGTAGCATCTTCCTCACACACGTGCCTTGGTATACACATGCCACTAGAGAGCCTTTTGCACTTTTTCTTGTTTTGGTTTAAATTACAGGAGATTATGTATTTAGTTATCTATACAGTTCCCAAACTGTGCTCGGTACTTTACAGACAAGCAAGATTACATGCCCTTGCTTCAAAGAGTTTACAATATAGACAGGGGTTTCTAGTGTTATAGAGGGTTTCTAGTGATATAATTTTTTTAAATTCTTCCCTATTTCCCATGTGTTATTGTTTATTATTTGTTTTATTCTTAAACTCTAGCTTTTTTAAACCCTTCTTAATTGTTTCTTATTTTTAGCCTAAACAGCTCTTGCTTAGCTCTCCCTTATGCTCTGAGCCCTCAACCTTCTTTTCATATTGTGTGACTACTTTGATGTGTTCCCCTCTCCCTCCCTAGATTTCTCTGCTGACAATAATCTCCTCCCCTTCCCAAATCCCTTATCTCTGTGGAAAAAAATTCTTCATAGACACTAAACGCTTTCTGTTGATGACAGTAGGCTGTTGAAAGTTAATTGTGTTGGCTGGTAAAAGTTACCAGGCTGATGAGGCTGTGAAATGATGCTGCTGTTGCCACTGACTGATCTGTTACCTCCAAGGGGGGTGAAGTCCCCTGGGGATCCATGTCACCTTTCCCCCCGTGGGACTAGCAATGCACTCTTAAAAGTTATGGAATAAAGCAATATTATTTTTCTCTATATTTGAGTATTCACATTGTCCTTTAAGATGACATCAAATGGTTAGACCGAGCTTAATACTTTAACTAATTTCTTCACCTCATATCCACAATGAAAAGAGGTAAAGAGGCGATCTCTTGTCCTCATTACTGAGGACAGATGCCTCAAAATCAGGTTAGAACAGTTCCTTTGCTCATAAATGGTGAATGTGCTATAGGACTCATAGATTATATTCAGCACAGAAATCTAGATTTTCTCAGTCTAGAGTCCCCTAAGCAAAGTACACATTCCTCAGGGCATTGAAACAAATAGGAATGATAGATGTTCTGCATCTCCAAAAAACAAAGCATTTATTTAGGTGTTTAACTTAGATACCTAAATTAGAATACGTTGGTCTTGTCTGTTGTGGAGTGGGCAATATATTTTTAGTATCATGTGCTAACAATATGTGAATTCATGTTTGAATAATGTTGTTTTAATGACTTGAAGGTAATTATTCCCTTATCGCATATTGACTATAATTCTAATGCACATTTTTACATAACCTTTGTTATGTAACTAACATGGTAAAATGAAATTCAGTGTCAAGAGACAAAATACTGCATGGACTTCTCTACTTCTAATTGTTTTACCCATTTCATTTTGATGTTTTCATAGAGTGTCTTATTAACTAATTCGCATGCAAACAACTTTTATTCAATATATGTTCAATATATGTTCAAAATAATAACATTGCAAACATAAGCTATAAAAGTTTAATGTAAATGGTGACGGTTTATAGCACTAAAAGAAAGAAGTCTGGCATTTTCAGTGATATTTAGGAACAGCTGTTCAGCTCACTGCTATCTCGGTTTACATCTAGAATGGCGTATGAGAATGGCACGTCTGAAAGGCCACTCAGAACTTAGTGCCTTAGATCTATATACTGCCTAGATCTATACTACAAGTATAGTTCTTCTTAAGGAAAGAAATACACATATCCTGAGTTTCTATTATTGCTAATGAGTCTTTAGAGGTAAAATGATTATTGGCTCAACTTTACTGAGTATATATTTGATAACCAGTGCTGGTCCCTTTAAATTAGTAGATTTCATAATAATGAAATCTTACAAGTCTTTCACATGTGGCATTAGAATAAACACTTTTGTAGCATGAATCCTACTGGAGACATTCACATTGGATTTTTCAATTGGAAAGGTCATACAAAAACATTATTCATCGTACAGAGAGTCCAGAATTGGAAAAACAGATCCCTACCTGACCTTCCAAATTCAGAGAACATTGAAATTCAGATTCAGATCTAACCTTCACAAGATGGGCTTATCTCTAATTCTGTGTGCTCTTCGAGATATTAGTTTGACTACATGGTAAAGGCATGATTTCCTATTAAACTCTGTAAATGGTACAGTTTGGCAAGAAGCCCATTGATGAATTTGCTAATAGCCACATTATTCAAAAGCTATTTTTCCCCTTGCTAAGTTATTATACAGTATCTGTTCATCTTAAGAAGCAGATGTATACAAAGTGATAATCTTTTAGCAATATGTACAGTTATACCACACCTGGAATGCTGTATGCAAATTTGGAAGTTTCATGTTGAAGGAAGGGCAACAAAAACTACCAGAGGGCTATCAGGGACTGGTTGATGAAGAGACAATAAAAGTAATACAGAACATATAGGGTCTGATGTTGAGACATGCCAAGTAACTTCATCCCCCATTAAAGCCAAGATCATTAGAAATTTTGTTTTACTGATACAGTTTCTTGATTTCTGTTCTTTTCAACATGGAACTTCTAAGATGCAAACTATCTTTTCCATAGTAAACCTTCTTCTAATTAATATCTAAGCTCTAATTTTTAAGTAAAGGAAATGTTCTAACTCTATTAAGGTTTATATATATATATATATGTATATGTTATGATTCTTGGTTTTTCAAACAACTTATTTTCTTTTCAGTGGGATGCCATAACTGAAATGGATGAACACAATCGTCCCATTCACACCTACCAGGTATGTAATGTAATGGAACCAAACCAAAACAACTGGCTTCGTACAAATTGGATCTCCCGTGATGCAGCCCAGAAAATTTATGTGGAAATGAAGTTTACACTGCGGGACTGCAACAGCATTCCATGGGTATTGGGAACTTGCAAAGAAACTTTTAACCTTTACTACATGGAGTCAGATGAGTCCCATGGCGTTAAATTCAAGCCAAACCAATACACTAAAATTGATACTGTTGCAGCTGATGAGAGTTTTACTCAGATGGACTTGGGTGACCGCATCCTTAAACTCAACACAGAAGTTCGTGAGGTTGGGCCAATAAACAGGAAAGGATTCTATCTTGCTTTCCAGGACATTGGAGCCTGCATTGCTCTGGTCTCTGTCCGCGTTTACTACAAAAAGTGCCCTTTCACAGTTCGTAACTTGGCTATGTTTCCTGATACTATTCCAAGGGTTGATTCTTCCTCTTTGGTGGAAGTACGGGGTTCCTGTGTGAAGAGCGCTGAGGAGCGGGATACTCCAAAACTGTATTGTGGAGCAGATGGGGATTGGCTTGTGCCTCTTGGGCGATGCATCTGCAGTGTAGGATATGAGGAAGTGGATGGTTCCTGCCATGGTAAGAAAATAGCACTTTATAAAAGTTACCTTATGCAATTATCTGCATAACAAATAAAGCATTTGTATGTTGAAAATATTGCACCACATATTTATAAGGAATGCCTCTATAAGCAAAATGTACTTTTTAAGTCATGGTATTGTTGGTTTCTAAGAAAACTTTTAGTTTCTAAGTGACAGCTTTATAATCATTCATTCAGAATGAACAGTTTTAAGTGCTGCATGAATATCAAGTAAAGTAATTAGGTACGAAATATGTGGATGTTGAGTTCAGTCAGAGAGAAAAGAAGATTTACTGCAGTGTGCACAGAAGTTCAATGTGAATGTGAAAGTTTAGAAATAAGGCTACTCAAATTCTGTTTCATTATAGTATTGAATTATACTGCATAGCCAGTATTGTTGTTTCAGTAAGTCTGAATTTTTAAGAAACAAATGTCAGTTACCATTTCTTGCTTTTAAAAATACAGGATGGTTATCTCCTGCATCTAAACAAGTACTACAATAAGAAATCTTCTCCAATGTTTGCAGGCTGCTTCTTGTTGTCTCCTTGGAAACTGTCTACCCCAATGCTATTCAGTAGTTTTGTGATTTAAAACTTTACATGGAGATCATTTTGTGTGCTAGTATTATTTAGGATAGATATAATATGTAGGACAGATATAGTATTGCATTTTGTTAGGGCATGGAAGGGCATGAATGATTTCTCAGAACAAGTAGCAATTTCTTGAAGATGGCTTCAAAGGGAAAATATTTTCATTTCTTGGCTACACCTGACATGCATGGATTAAAGCATAGAAGAAGAGGAAGTATGAACAAAATAAAGTCTTCTGCAGCTGTCAAGTGTTGTTTATGGAATATAGCACTATTTGTGTCAGACTGTTCAGAAAGAGGATGTACACCTCTACCCCGATTATAATGTGACCCGATATAACATGAATTCGGATATAACACGGTAAAGCAGCGCTCCGGGGGGGTGGGAGTGCGCACTCCGGCGGATCAAAGCAAGTTTGACATAACGCGGTGTCATAAACAGATAGTTAAGGGTTAATGCCTCTTACCTGTAAAGGGTTAAGAAGTTCACCTAGCCTAGCTGACACCTGACCAGAGGAACCAATGGGGGGACAAGATGTTTCAAAAGGAAGGAGGGAAGTTCCCTTTGTCTTGGGTCAGTTTCAGTTCTGTCCGGAGAGGAAAAGGAATCAGGAATCAAACAGGATAGTGAGTATTTAGTGAAGGAATTAGCTTATGTTTATTTTCTTTTTGTAACTTGTCTTGGGCATTAGAGGAATAATCAAATTGGCTATTTGTTGGTGTACTAAGGGTTTTGCCCAGGGGAACATCCTCTGTGTTTTAAATCTGTTGTCTGTGAGATCAGCTTGTATGCTATCTCCCAGAGGTTTTTCTTTTACCTTTCTTTTCTTTAATTAAAAGCCTTCTTTTTAGAAACCTGGTTGATTTTTCCTTGTTTTAAGATCCAAGGGTTTTGGATCAGTGTTCACCAGGGAATTGGTGGAGGAATCTCTCAAAACTACCCAGGGAAGGGTTGTAGTACTTGGGAGGAAAAGATTTTGAGGGAGAAGACAGAGTTTCCCAAATTACTCAAATATTTGGGTGGTGGCAGCATACTGATCTAAGCTGGTAATTAAGCTTAGGAGTTCTCATGCAGGTCCCCACATCTGTACCCTAAAGTTCAGAGTGGGGGTGAAACCTATGACACGCCGTTTCACCTATAACGTGGTAAGATTTTTTGGCTCCTGAGGACAGCATTATATCGGGGTAGGGGTGTATCATTGGAACTTGGTGATGATTGAACTTTTTGCTCAGTTGAAAAGTCCACCTGTGACCTCAACCTCCTGATTATTTGGTACACTCAGATAAAACTCTGATGAAGTCCCATTCTTGGGTAAGATTAGGAATTCTTGTGAGGTTGGGGCACATCTCTCCTAAAATTTGAAAATGTGGTCATATAGTTCTAGTTCTTTTCAGCCATGTGCATGTGTTGACAGACTGCTCTCAGTACCTGTCAAAGATGTCAGTTCTTTGGTACAGCAGTGCATCTTATAGCACCCAAAATATGAAGCTATCAGGTTTATCAGCAGGTTTCCTCATGGCAATGATTGTTGCATGTCCGTCTATCACAAGGCATCCTGAAAAGTCTTTGAGATCTATCGTTGACAGCTATTCTAGTAAAAATGTATCCCTAGTGCAACTACATTGATACCAGGGATGAATTTGACCCAATACCGGCCAATACTGACTTTCCACCAGTGTGGAAGGGTGCCATTTATTTCCACTAGTGATATAGGCAATTGCTTCTGTTCATCTTGCAGCATGTCCTGAAAGTTAATATGCTGGCCAGCTTCAGAAACAATCAGGCTCTACTAAAGAACATATCTGCTTTTGATGTTCTTTTATTCTCCTTTCTGTAACAACTGCATATAGGTTTGTGAATGTGGTGGCTCTGTTCCTGAATAGTGGGTTATAGAGGGCATGCCACTATATAAAACCACTTGCCTTTGCACAAAGGTCTCTGCCTGCTTTAGTCTAATGTCTGGCTTGTAAGGAGGAGGGAGAAAAGCCAGAGGGCTCCATAAATTACACAAGGGACTTTGCTATTGGAGATGGACAACAATGTAGAAACTTAATATAGATAAATAGTATGGAGAATATGAGAACATTAGCATTGGAGCATTAAAAAACTTCATATACTGCCATAGGAAAGTGGAGCTTACTTTCTTCAGTGTTGTTGTGATGACAAAAAATTATCATTGTCTCCTGAAATTTATCCATCAGAAAAGATACCAATTTTGGCAACATCGTCAATAGAAATTTATATACAGTTAAGATATTTATGATTTTTTTCACATAGGATTTCATTTTATCTCTGACTCATAGGGTAAGAATTTTCCACAACAAAAGCTATTAACACTTTGTGAATTCCATTGCATCATGTGATTCATACTATATGTGAGCAATGCTACCTGCATCCTAAACCAAGAGAGAGTGACTGAAACTTCTTGCTGTACATCGACTCCATTTGTTAATTCAGTAAGAGGATCAAGAATACTGTTAAACAACCATATCCTAGATGGAAGCATAATGAACTATAGGAGTGCCTAAAAGCTTATTTAATAGAGTATTTATTTTTTATTTGCCCAGAGAGTGACAGGTTAATGTTTAAACAGATTGTGTTCTAAGAACTGCTTTAGGTTTTTTCTCTTTTTGGCTTGCTGTGGAGATATACATTATTTTCAAAGGTGGCTGACATTTCCATCCATCTGTACATCTTCAGTCTTATGCCATGTATTTTAAGGTTGGCGCTGGTCTTCCTAATTTTCGGTTCCTTACTGTACATTTGTGTTTTGTTTTCACCAACTAGTGTACCTAAATGGTAATCTAGAGGAATCACTGCTAGGGTATTTAAGATTCCTCACTTCATTAGACTGCCAATACAGACATACATCTCTGCCAAGTCTGATTGCAGGGTGTTTTTATTGTGTTTTGTTTTGGAATGTGGACACTTGGTCAAAATAAACTGAACTGGGATAACCAACTCATTTAATATAGTCCCCCCAAACAACCATCAAATCATAACTATCTGGGAGCACTCCTAGTCAGGGTGAGGTCTGAACCAGTAACTTAAAAGTTAAAACGTCTTGCTGCCCATCAGCAACCTTCTAAGCCATCAAGTCTATGCACAAATTAAATCTTAAAATGATTTGAAAATTATCTGTTTGGTACAGAAATTAATGCAGCATTTGAAATTTCTAATTTATTTATTAAAAAAGGAAAGAAGAGTGTAAAATAAAATAAAAAAACACACACACCAATCCAATTGTTTTTTCTGTGTGTTTAAGATCACCATGATCATTGCTTATTCCAGAAATTGCCAACAGAATTCCATTTGTGTCCCCAAGAAACTTCTCTAGAATTCTCTCATTGAAGTTTCATGCAATTGTATCTCAGAGATATCTGAACATTCACACTATTTGATGCCCTTACATCAGTACCCCGCAGTGGATATACTCTCATGACACTCCAAGTCTGTGTGTGAAGCAAGAGAAAAGGCTAGTTAATTGGTTACCTCCCTCAGATCAGAGCTATTTAGTGTCATTCTCTACCCCAAATTAATTGTCATACTCCTTAACATTATCCCATGCTGACATTTGTTCCGATATATTGTGCATGTGTTGAAGGGTTACTAGAGGGAAAAGGCTAACTATAAAAACTATATTAATACATTTTACGTTCCCCATATATATTTTTCCTCTTTGCTGAACTACGGGTCACCAAGGGTTGAGTAATCCACCCACTCACCTGCCAGTGATGAATAATAAGCCTTTCATGGTGAGGATGGATCAGTTTCCACTGAACTAAAAAAAATTCTTACTCTTAAAGATGTGAAGATGACTACAAAATATCCACTGATGCAGCACTGTCTTTCTGAATCTGTGGACACTGCTTTCTGCTGCTCATAGTTTCACTAAGCAGCTACAAAGTGGATGAATAAATCTTTGGTGAATTTTACTGCTGCTCTTAAAAATTCAGTGGGCTGCAGGGAAACTGTCAAAAATCATGTCAATTTCATGGTGCTGTTGGGAAAGTTATTCGCAGCAGCTTAACCAGAAATACCTAGTATATTGAAATTAATGTTATGTAATTATATCTGGAGACTTACACTGATTTGGTCATCTCTTTGTACCCATGTCAATATTCATACTTCACTTCTTCTTGACTCTTTTTCCCATTTACACAGGGTTGGAGTTGCCCACGATTTTTCACCACTCCTTCCAGTCCATGGCACATGTTCATAGGTTTCGGAGTTCCAGACCTTTTCTCTGCAAACTTCTCTTGATAGAATCTTTCCTTTGTATCCTTGGTCTTCCACATCCTTTTTTGCTGTCCTCTTCCCCCCATCCTTTCTTTGCTGGTCATTTTTTTTCCATTCTTATTGCATCTCCAGCTCACCTCTGCTTTCCAACCTATCTATCACCAAGAGTCCCAAGTTCATCTTCCCCCTAATTTTTTCCATGCACACTCTGTCTACCTTTCCTACCATTCTCCTCAGCATATTATTTTCTACTACCTGTGTCTTCTTTTCTTCCGTCTCTGTTAGACCCACCATTTCCAAACCATAAAGCAGCTGGGAACAAACACATGCAGCATACGCTTGTCCTTTCAGTTGGTTACTTAATTGCCAATGCCACAGTTCACCTGCCTCCTTTTTCACTGCCGCCTGTACACATTAGGTTTTTCTTTTCAATTCTCCACATCTCTCTGCTATGGCACTAAGTGTACTTACCAAGTAAACAAATTCTTTCTTCTGATTCAGTGTTGATATTCGCCATCCAACATTTTTTTTTTCAGCAGCACCATTTTAGAGTGAATGTGTCTGAGCAAGGGATTTGACAGCCTGGTTATATCCATATTTATTAAATTCACTACTGAAAATGTGGGTGCTAATGCTGGAATATTTAGGAGAAATAGTGCTAGAATGGGTTGCCATTTTTACTGATTTAGGGACTTATTCTACACTTATTGAAGTCAATGGCTACAGAATTGCTCCCATGCTCTGTACTTTTAAAAAACATTTTAGTGACAGGCACTTTAAAAATGCAGTCTTCTCTGAATTAACTGTATACATCATCTGTCCCTCTTTGATTTATGAAACTGAGTTTAATTTCAAACTGTATTTTCAAGAACTCAGTAAAAATAGTTATATCGTCTCTTCTGTACATATGTTCTAGTGTGTTATGTTTCATTAAACATTTTGAATAACTATCGTACCGATGAATTGGAGAAGCTAATAGCAGAAATCAGAGCCAGTCACACCATACCGTGGGCAGGTGTTATGCAGGATTCTCTACACAGCTTTGTCAGTACACGTTTCTTGTGAGTTCCAATTTCCATGCCATTCTTTTTTTCTGTTGAGCAGAGAATGCAAATCATGCTGAAATTAACATGTGCCATATTGTGGATTGTAATCCTTGAGAAGATGTGAATTTGGATTGTTGGAGGTGAAAGGTATGTTCACTTTCATTGACTATAAAAGGGAAGAGAAGAGGGGATATGATAGACATCTGTAAAATAACAAATATTGCAGAAAAGGCCAATTTGATATTCCTATTCACTTTTGCTCAAAATTAAACAAGAAGCTGGCCTTCAAACATCAGAGGTAACAAATTAAGAATGGGCAAAATGAAATTGTTTTACACAGTGTACAAGTAATTTATGGAACTCACTCTTGCAGAATATTATTGGGCCAGATAGTTTAATAAGAGTGAAGAGCAGACATTTAAATAGGAAGAGAACGTGCATTTTAGTTAGTTAGGATAGCAACAAAAAGGCTGTTAGTTGCTGGTTTGTGTTAGGAAGGAATTCCCAGTACTTTTGGTACTGCAGTGTATAATGGGTACTTGTTCCCCCTCCTCTGAAGCATTTTATATACACCATGGTCAGAAACAGAATACTGGATGAGATGATCCATAATCTGTATCATTATTCCCTATTAAAGTCACACGGAATAATTTTGATTGACTATCCTAGATAAGTCTTCCATAAGACTAACATACCACTAATTGGCTTATTATTAGCTAAAGGCTGGTTCCTTAATGGTTCAGTGAAAATTAGCTGAATTTATTCATTATTTATGGAGTGCATTTAAATTAGGTGGTACAAAATATTAGTTGTTATATCTACATCAGCATGTGTGCCATTTCATGATCTCAGCCAATCAAAATGCACGCAGCAATTTAATTTTATCTATATAGTGCATGTCCTTGAAGAATATTCTCAGGAAAATAAAGTAAATAATGTTGTATGGCTTTCTGGAGGAATTTGTTCACATGTAGGATGAGCACTGATAGATTATCAGGTTAACTCAGTTAGGGCATTCCAATGATATTAACTAGTAAATAAATATATGGAGATATACCTATCTCATAGAGCTGGAAGGGACCCCGAAGGGTCATGGAGTCCAGCCCCCTGCCTTCACTAGCAGGACCAATTTTGCCCCAGATCCCTAAGTGGCCCCCTCAAGGATTGAACTCACAACCCTGGGTTTAGCAGGCCAATGCTCAAACCACTGAGCTATCCCTCCCCCCCCTGTAGATTGAAGCTGAAATATTTTGAATTAGAGTTGATTAAACAGTATTTGACACAGAGTAGTGCATGAGCACCATTGAAATTTGCCAGTAATAAGTAAAACAGGTATATTTTTCTGTTGTTCAATTAGCTCTAGTTTGAACTAACATCACAGTTATAGGATTTACACCTTAATATCCTGCCATCAGCATTACTTCTTGTAATTTATTTAGAAATTATTTAACTCCGAAGAAATTAATTTAAAAAACAACAACAACAAAAAAGCCCATCTCTTTGCTTCTGGGAGTAATCTCACAAAACTTGTGAGTTATGATATGGCAACTTCCAACTTGCTCAGTGCCAAGGTATTAAAACAAAAACAAAAAAATCCATGAGGTAATCATGCTTTAGTTACATGTCTGCTGACATAAGAAAAGAAAAAATATGCTGACAACAGAACAGAAAGTTCGTTTTTGGATGCAGAAGCATAATGTTTCCTTAGAGTTTTTACCAGTATTTATTTACCTCTCTTATGTAAGCAAATTAATCTCACTGTCTCATGTACAGTATAGGAAAATATCTAGAGGGAGAATATAGAAACACTTGGCAAATAATCAAATAGAAACTTAATTTAGCAAAATTGAAAGTTATATATTTAAGGGGAAATATCTTTCTCCCTCCCCCCACAGTGGCCAAGGAGGATCCATCTTCCAGTAGAACCAGAACAGCAGCATTGCATAGGATGGGAAGTCAAGATGCTGGGAGCTTAGGTAGGGGGTGCATTCCCCAGAGAAGCCAGGGGATAATTATGCAGTTCTGCAAGTGCTGTTTTGTGCAGCCACAGAAGGTGGCATATAACTTTGCATTTTGGCAGAAGGCCTCGTGGATAGGTGACTACAAGTACACCTCTACCCCGATATAACGCGACCCGATATAACACGGGTCCGCATATAGCGCGGTAACCCCGGGGCTCCGGCAGCAGGGCTCGGGCGGCGCTTTAAAGGGCCCGGGGCTCTGGCTGCTGCGGGGAGCCCCGGGCCCTTTAAATCACTGCTGAAGCCCTGCCGCCGCTACCCCGGAGCTGCGGCAGTAGGGCTTGGCCGGCGATTTAAAGGGCCCGGGCTCCCTGCAGCGGCCGGAGCCTGGAGCTCTTTAAATCACTGCTGGAGCCCTACCGCCGCTACCCCGGGGCTCCGGCAGCGGGACTCTGGTGGCTCTTTAAAGGGCTGGGAGCTCTGGCCGCTGTGAGGAGCCCCGGGCCCTTTAAATCACCGTCGGAGTCCTGCCGCCGCTACCCTGGGGCTCCGGCAGTGGGACTCGGGTGGAGATTTAAAGGGCGTGGGGCTCCCCGCGGATGGAGCCCCAGGCTCTTTAAATCACCGCTGTAGCCCTGCCGACGCTACCCCAATATAATGGGGTTTCATCTATAACGTGGTAGGGATTTTTGGTTCCCGAGGACCGCATTATATCGGGGTAGAGGTGTAATCCTCATTCTTTTTGCTGATACAGACTAACTCGGCTACCACTCTGAAACCATGGATCCACTAGTTATTCCTCTTCCATCATGGTGTGGGAGAGCACAGCAACTGGTGGAGTTATTGCAGTTATGAGGCTAATTAGTTGCTGGGGAGCATCTCTGCTGTCATTCTACAACCTGGGGAAATTTCACTCCCCCATACCCTACAGAATTCCCAGCACGCTGCCTGTCGCTCAACTGGCTCTTCAGCTGTGTTCTGGAGTCCAGATTTCTCCTTTAAGGAATAGAAGCACTAAATAACACAATATAGGGAGCTAGGGTAAGTGCCCATACAGCTTTACAGGTGCTAATGGAAGACACATTCTAGATGAAACCTAAGTGCAAGTCTATGCCATGTACAGGTATTGCATGGAAGATCAGTGTCATGTGGTGGGGAAGCCAGGACGAAGAGCACAGGGAGTTGTGTGCATAGAGAAGAAAGGATTTTAGTAATGCCCTAAGTGATTCCTAAGGGTCAGAACACATTGTCGGATACAGTGAGACCCAGAGCACTAACTCAACCCTTTTCTCTGTTGTCTCCCCATGTGCTTCTCTAGGCTCCTTATTCCTTTCTGTACCACAAAACAGAGAAGTAACAGTTTGTGTACATGGTCAATAACATATTAGTTTGGTGAGGCCTAACCTGGAGTATGATGTACAATTCTATTATGAGCTGTAGTAACAGTTTGTACTTATTTTTATTATACAGTTGCCCTTGGCTCAGGGGTGGGTCTAATTTTGAGACATTGCGGCCTGTCAGTTTCTGCTGCTGAAGAAAAATCAATGTAACATCGATGACATGTTTGCGTACATGTGCTTATCTACACCCTGAACCAGTTAGTCTTAAATTAAAACAGTCTAAGTCATGCGGCGGCAACTCTGAAACAACCAGCACAGTCACCTGGCTGTTTTGGGAACACAGACCCTTCCCCTCTTCAGTGAGCTGTTTCCCTCCAGTAAGGAGCCTCTGCTAGCCTATTTATCAGCAAATTCATTCACTGTTATCTTGCCAAATTGTATGTTGTGACTGTGTGAAAATCTCATTGTTCTTTACAAACTTTAACCAAGCCCCACAACTTTTCTGGTCAATCAGCAATTATTATTATAGAAGGGTAAACTGAGGCACGGAGCAGTGTATAGATGACAGATCTGGGAAAATAACCTAAAATGATAGCTCCCAGACTCCCTTGCTGTGACCACTATATTGGGCTTCCTCTAATTTTATCATCAATGAGAGGTTGACCAAGAAAAGTATTGCAAAGAAATAGAAATAAAAAGATCAATTTTAGATTAGATAGGGAAAAAGTAAGAGTTATATTAGAGAGGATCAATGGCAAAATTGGAAAAACTATATGTAATGTATTTGAGGATAAGGAAGGAGAAATAAGACTAATTTGACCTCACCCCCCCCCCCCCCCCCCCCTCCCCCCAAAAAAAAAAAAGATCTGATGAAACTACAATAAGTGGAACATCCTGTAGTTTGCCTCCTTTCCATGAGTTTTTTTCTGTGGAAGTGGGCAGTCCACTACCTGAATTACTTGCAACCATATCACCCTTTTCCTCCCATAAAAAAGCCACAGAAGGGAGCCTTTGGGAGAGGAAAACTTTGAAATGTGAAATTCTCATGAAGCTTTTATCAAAATAATTTCCACACCCTCCTCTCCTACCACCAACCTTCTATACTGGAATAAACTGCACTTCCTCCCCAACACCTCATGGATCTGTGAAGATCCACAGGAGGCAGGGGCCTTCTGTTCAGAGGCCATAAGAACATAAGAATGGCCACACTGGGTCAGACCAATGGTCCATCTAGCCCAATGTCCTGTCTTCTGACAGTGTCCATTAGCAGATGCTTCAGAGGGAATGAAAACAATGGGAAAATTATCGCATGATCCATCCCCTGTCATCCAGTCCCAGTGTCTGGCAGTCAGAGGCTTACGGACATCCAGAGAATAGTGTTGCATCCCTGACCATCTTTGCTAATAGCCATTGATGGACCTGTTCTCCATGAACTTATTTAATTCTTTTTTGAACAGTTATACTTTTGCCCTTCACAACATCTCCTGGCAATGAATTCCACAGCTTGACTGTGCGTTGTCTGAAGAAGTTTTTCCTTTTGTTGGCTTTAACCCTGCTGCCTCTTAATTTAACTGGATGACCCCTGGTTCTTGTGTTAAGTTTACTTTCTCTAGTCTATATCATTCATGATTGTATAGACCTCTATCATATCCCCCCTTTGTCGTCTCTGTTCTAAACTGAACAGTCCCAGTCTTTTTAATCTCTCCTCATATGGAAGCTGTTCCAGACCCCTAATAACTTTTCTTGCCCTTCTCTGTATTTTTTCCATTTTTGATATATCTTTTTTGAGGTTGGGCTTTGAATTTCATCTGCCATTTTGTTGCCCAGTCACCGAGTTTTGTAACTCTTCACAGTCAGTTTTGGACTTAACTATCTTGATTAATTTTGTATCATCTGTAAACTTCACCACCTCACTGTTTACCCCTTTTCCCAGATCATTTATGAATATGTTCAACAGCACAGGTTCCAGTACAGATCCCTGGGGGACCCTGCTATGTTTCTGTCTCAATTCTGAAAACTGTCCATTTACTCCTACCCTTTGCTTCCTGTCTTTTAACCAGTTACTGATCCATGAGAGGACCTTCTCTCTTATCCCATGACTGCTTCAACCTCCTATGCCAGTTCTAGGGCCCCAGGCACCCACATCCACTTCTGTTGGAGCGTGATGTAAGCTCATCAGTCATGTATGGCCCTTTTTTTCAGCTGTTCAGTAGAGTAAAGCCAGGGGTGAAAGTAACTTAAAGGACTTACCGGTAAGCTGGAGTCCTGAGCAGAGGGCATGGCCTCAACCAGAAGAGGCGGGGCCTTTAAATACCCGTCGGCGATTTAAAGACCCCGGGGCTCCAGCTGTGGTAGCGGCTGGGAACCCCGGGCCCTTTAAATCACCCTCAGAGCTACCAGCTGCAGAGGCTACCGCAGCGGAGCCCCAGGCCCTTTAAATCATCGACGGAGCCCTGGGGGCTCCCGGCTGCCACCGCGTCCCCAGAGACTCTGGCAGTGGGGCTCGGCTGGCGATTTAAAGGGCCCGGGGCTCCCTGCTGCGGCTGGATCCCCGGGCCCTTTAAATCACCACCGGACCTTTGCTGCTGCTACCCCAGGGCTCTGGCAGCGGGGTTCGGGTGGTGGTTTAAAGGGCCCCAGGCCCTTTAAATGGCTGCCCGAGCCCCGCTGCTGGAGCCCTGGGGTAGCGGTGGCCCGGGGCTCCGGCGGTGATTTAGAGGGCCAGGGGCCCCCAGCCGCCGCTACTGCAGTGGTGCCCCGGGCCCTTTAAATCGCCGACAGAGCCCTAGGAGCTCCCAGCTGCCACCACTACCCTGGGGCTCGGGGCTCTGGTGGAGATTTAAAGGGCCCGGGCCCTTTAAATCACAGGCCTTGGGAAGCCGTACTGGACTGTACCAGCTTACTTTCAACTCTGAGTAAAGCACAAATCTATAAAACATAAGAGCGTTGGGTTTTTTTGTTTTTAATTACTAATTTGGGATTTATGCCCTTCAGCCATGAATTCAGAGCCCCGGCTTCTCTTCCCTCCTCCATTCCATTCTCAGAACCCGGTGCTTCTTTGCCCTCTTCTTCCTGGAACAGCTACTTTTAGGGTCTTTCTCTTAAGCACCTGTGTAACCCTGAGTTGTTAACATTCACTTGCCAGAAACAGAGTAGTTTCTGCAATACCAGTCTCTCTCAGCTCAATCAAGACATTTTAGTAAGTATGAGAATGGCATAATATAGCTCTAGACTGGTGTATTTTTTCAGGGTAATCTCTATGGGGCCTAGATGAGTGGAAAATACTGCAGCCCGCCCAGTCCCTCCCACTACATAGATCTTGACCCTGCCATGATGTCCCAGGAAGGAGAAGGAAAAAGTGCCACAGAAGTGGATGACCATTCCTCCATTCTTTGCAAGTCAGAGAAGATACCCAGGCATGGAGGGCTGCCTCTGCACAGGCATCTGACCTTGGGACAACCTGGGTTTAGTATTGTTTTCATTTAGTAATTGTGACTGTGTTTAATTTCCAGTAATTAAATTATTTAAAAAATGATTCCATACAATGATTTAATAGTTACTAGAAATTACTGTGAATTACTAAATATTAGTGTGAACCACTTGCAAAGTAGACACATTCTTTTGCTGTTCCAAAGAAATTAAATATCTTTTTTAATGTAATTTATTTATTTGGCTGACATCAAAAGCTTCAAGTTTCACTGTTTTTCAGCACACATATTTTCAATAAAAGCTCTGTTTTTCAATGTAAAATAAACATTACTAATAAACTGTCTGTCATGTAGAGTAGCATGGTATCTATGAAGCACAGAGGGAGATTTAACTCTGAACCTAAATATTGAGGAAATGTCACTGCAATTCAGTGCTTCCAATTAATTCCTTCTTTTGATTGACACCTCTTCCAAAAGACTACATTTTAATACATTCTAGCAACATAATGGAGAAATAGCATAGGAACTATGTGTTCTGTGGATAATAATCAGTGTAGAAAAGCAATTATTATTGACTTTGACAAAGCTTTTGAATATGGTTAACTACAGATAACTCTTGGCAAGCTGCACAAAATTGTATTTGACCTTTTTTAACTCAAGTACTGTATAGATTATTTTCTCTAAATAAAAGCAGATACACAGTAAAGCATAAATCATATTATTAGCTCTTGTGGTATGGCATGCATCAGTAGTGAGGCTTTTATGTTTACATTGTTTTTATATTTTCATTTTCCAAATGCCAGTATGTCCAAAATTATTCCATGCTGTATCTATTTTATATGCACACATAGTTTATATTCCCCAGTAGCATACAATGTATAGCTCATCTTCTTACCATGTTACAAACTAATTTTGACTCTTCCTTTGTTACAGAAAGTATTTTGCTTGCTTTGACAAAATAAATTTGCTTGGGTCAGTTAGAGCAAAGAAAATAAAACTACAAACAGAGGACACAGCAGATTCAGTTCAATTTCTTCATCTTTGGGCATCTGTTAAATATTAAAGAAATATTATTTAAAATATTGAAAAGATCAATTGAACCACATGTTTTGTATAACTGTGTGTAGCTTTGGGCTGATCTGCAGATGCATGATGTTGTTGTGTTCAGGTAGAGCAGTGCCTTTAAAAAAAAAAAAAAACTTTAGATCACTTCAGTGGTTTTTGTGTGTATGTAAATGCATACTGGGAAGCTGCAAAATATTTATCTTTTATCTGTTCAACTTTTCTAGTTTTATACCAAACTAACATCTTCTTCTTTTCATATTCAGTATCTTAAAGTTGAAGAAATCTATGTAAAAGTCTGTTACTGAAATGATTTGCTCCTTACTAAAGTAAAATGACAGCAGTGAAATAATTACTTATGAACACACCTGTTTTCCACAACTACTTATGTTAACAGCCTGCAAAATCTGAGCCCCTTCAAGTTTTCCCTTGCTTCCTCCATATTAAAACACCATACCTGGCAGCCCACCCACCTGCAGACCTGATCAGCTGTGTAAATTGCACTGCAATCGACTTGATAAAGCAGCTGGAAAGGGAAGCCACTTCAGGATTTAGTGATTTTTTTCAAAAAATGAAGAATGTTAATTGATTTTTTTTAAACTTTGCACATAGGTGAAAGTGCATTGGTGCTAAATAAGTACAAGTTTTCTGAATGGTCTCATAATGGCAGGGCTGGCCTTACCATGAGGTGAACTGAGGCGGCTGCCTCAGGTGCCAGACTGTGGGGGTGCGCCACCAGGACCCAGAGTGTAGAAAATTGTCTGCTGCTGGTGCATATATATTCTCTCTGCTCTAGATGCATAGAGATGGTGCAGTGCTGTGGTGGAGGAAGGAGGGCACAAGAGACATAACAGGCAGGCAGGAGAAAAGGTGAGAAGGAATAACAGAAAGGAGCAAGAGATTCAGGGAGAAAGAGGAGGACGCACCTCTTATGTACCCCTCTAGCACCCCCAGGAGCCTGGACTGATTAACACCAGCTTCTCAGAGAGCTTCCTGTTTCCTGCTGCTTCCCTGAACCCACTTGAGGAGAACAGGCAGTCAACTGAATGAGCAGGAGCCAGTTAGGCCCTTAAGACGCTGATAACTTCCCTCACTCCAGCCCTGCTACCAGCCTGCTTATTTGTCCCCTTCAATTGAGTGTTGAGAGCCACTATAGCTGGCACAGAACAGCAGTCGTGAGAGAGAGAAGAAAACGCCCCTCTGGGGCAGCATTCAGAAAAAGAAAGAAAACAAAGGAAGCTTTTCTATCAAAGCAGGAAGGAGCTCTCCTGAGATACATAGGCACAAATGTTCACGGTGAGCCTTCTGGCCCCAGTGAGGATGTGAGTGGTGAGGAGATGCCTGATCTTCCAGTTAGTCAGAGTGCACGTGACCTGGCAGCTACTGCAGCATCCATATCTCCATCTCAAATGGATGTAACCATGCACATTCCTGAAGAAAAGTGTAGATCAGAGAAGAGTGTGGTGGAGGCGCAAGAAACAGCTGCTGCTGAGTTTAGTTCCTTAAGTCTAGATGATCCAGGACTGTGGACCCACTTGAGCAGTAGCCTGAGGGACTTCCTTGTACTGCATGGGCCACAGCAAGTGAAAAACAACATGTTCCCCAAAGACAATGAAAATAGAAGTTTCCATCCAACACATTACTGGCGTGAAATCCCCAATGGTGACAAAGTG